>CAXKVY010008790.1:0-21449 GCA_964058915.1 Tetropium fuscum | reverse complement strand
CATACCAGCATATATAGATATACTAAAATGCCTGATTTTTCAACAATCTCCCAAAGCGCGTCCTCGCGAAAGCCGGTGAGTGACGTGTGCCAACATACATCGGTCCATAGCAATAATTACAGCGATCGGCAATTGTTTGAGACCATAATGAGGGGCGTAGCCAGATGACAGATGGCTCTCTACAGTGGCCATATTTAATTTTT
Organism: Tetropium fuscum; assembly: GCA_964058915.1. Lineage (NCBI taxonomy): Eukaryota > Metazoa > Arthropoda > Insecta > Coleoptera > Cerambycidae > Tetropium > Tetropium fuscum. The sequence goes on along the minus strand of CAXKVY010008790.1, from coordinate 21,246 downwards.
GTAATTAATCGAAGGAACGCCTCGTCGAGACAACTCGTGTTCTCTGTCACTTTGTCAAAAATGTAAGTCCAGTTTGGTACTTTGCTGCTAATATGCACTCACTCGTCCCGAACTAACGAGCAAGCAAAAAACTTTCCGCTTCTTCCATTCTCGAACCTCGTGCGTTCTGGCCATGTCCTGGGTATATTTATGTTATATGAGCTATGCACTCATTTGTTGCGTTTTTGATGGGATTGTCATATTTGTGCAATTATTAAAAATCATTTTGCTCTTCGTTTATATTTGATTTTATTGAATAACTTTTCATATAATAATTTTACATAAAAATATTTAAAAAAACCTTTGAATTTAAACGATTTTATTTTAAATCATCAGTTGTACTAAAAACCACAAAATAATTAGGACACAAACCTAGAAATAAAAACGTGGGGCGCGTTTGAAATATGGTTTTTATGCGCACCACGTTTTTATTTTGTAGTTTTTAGTACAAATGATGATTTAACATAAAACCGTTTAAGTTGAAAGTTTTTTGACTTATTTTTATTTTTCAGTTTTTAGTTTCTTTAAGTTCCACTGTCCACCTCCTTGCCTCCATCATCAAACCCTCGTCACCAAGTATAATGTATGGGACTCCTTGAAAGCAACCAAATGAGCCCAGTAACCTTAAACAAGTAGGTACCAAGTTTAAGACAAATCGGTTCATAAATTCGATAGTCTGCCATTTTGGATTATCCATTTTGATTTTTGAAGTTTGGCTCCAAAATTGAATTGAGTGACCTTAAATACAGCAAAGTTTCAAGTTTGATACAAATCGGTTCATAAATACAGTGCGCCATTTTGGATCCGCCATTTTGATTTTTTTAAGTTTGAGTAAAAAATTCTATTAAGTGACCTTAAACACCTCGAAGGTTCATGTTCGAGATAAATATAAATAGGATATTCCGCTATTTTAGATCCGTCATTTTGATTTTTTTTAGTTTGGGTCAAAAATTGGATTGAGTGACCTTAAACACCGCAAAGTTTAAGACAAATCGGTTTATAAATAGGAAAGTCGGCCATTTTGGATCCGCCATTTTGATTTTTTTTGTAATAAAAAAATATACACCTACACTATACACCTACTAAATTTCAAGTTTCTAGCTCATCGGGAAATAGTTGAAAAAGCAGGAAAGGAAAACAAAATAAATATTCGTCAAGCTAAATAAAACCGCTTAAAAACAGTAGTTTATTTTGCCGCTATAGTCTATTTATTGAAAACGAAATAGAGTAATAAAACCATATACTTAATCAGAAGTGGCAATGCTAGTAGTATTTTAAAATTAATAGAAATGATACACTAGAAATCATAGTAACTATAACACTGTTGGCCAATAGGATGAAATAATTCAAAATTGTAATGTAATTTTGGATGCATATATCTTCTGAATAATATGAAATATCATAATACGGTTTTCAGGACGTTTTTGGAAATTTCATTGGTGATAAATGGCTTGAATATCATGTTTATGTCGAACTCAAAAAAGGAATAGACGGGGTGTAAACTAAACCCCTACAAAATATTAAAATTTCATTCTTACCTAGAATTTACGAAAACCAAAATCGAGATCAATTTTTTATACCAGAGTGGCCTATGGACCAATTCGAAAAAACAAATTTGGCCTTTTTTGACATTTCACTTATTTTCTAATATAGTGTGGTTTTATTGAAATTAGGACAGTTGACAGTTGTTGTTAGGAATGTAGGTATCTCTTGTGTTTACTGTTTAAAAAACTGTTTAAAAACGAATATGTTAATGGACTGAAAACAATATACATATAAAATACAAGGATCCCGTGTAATAGATAATTCTTCCTAAACAGGGGTATCCTTGGTATCGTATGGTTTAGATTTGTTAAACGATGTGCCAGAGAGGCCTCTACACATACTGATGGGTATCAAAAACTTTTTTTGTAGACTGTAACAGTGAAGTTCACTGTTGACAATACTAACATGACAATACTAACTTAATTGATGAACACGTGTCAAATAGAGTTAGATTTATGGAGGCAAAACTTTATATGTTTAACCAAAAGATTATATGTGAATATACTACTGACATTAACTTACTCAGAAAACAAAACGGCACCATCGGCATATACTCATATCTTGCTAATGGCCCATGCTTGGAATTTTTAGAATATTGGTGCAGATGCCAATGTACTGGTCAAAAACCCAGTGTAAAGTTTATATTGGTCACAGTTTTTAGTGTATGGTGTGCACTTATATACCTACAACATATTTACTTTAATAAACTTTTGTTCTAAAAAAATGTACACTTACATGTTTATCTCTGAAATAATTCCTAAATCTTGTAAAACTGGTTGTACTTGAGGAAACGAGGAAGACGTCCCTGCAATTCATTCTGTGAATCTGTAAATGTAATTACTTTTACACATTATTTTAAATGGCAAATCTTAACACTGTTAACCAACCTAGTCTCTACACGAGTCCGAAATACGAAAAAAGGCAAGGCCTCATTTTACAATTTTCCCAATTCTAGATCTAGAATCAGCGGACCACGGCAAAAATTCTTTTGTAAAACGCTCAGAGCAAATCACATTTTGTCGGGAAATTTCATCGTTGCAATTTTTTCCAATGGCTTGTGACCGCAACTTTCCTGCTTTCCGATACTCTTAAAATGTTTGTAAAACAAATGAATCTGTCTTATAAATGCTGAAAACTAACCTGAAATAACGAATGTTGGCTATTTTCCCTGTTTCCACAAAAGGCAACTTTTAGACATTTTCACTCAAGTATACACTTGTAACATACGCCCAAACGCCACGAAAGTCGTAAAATCATAACAAATAACAAATACATAACATAACAAATCTGTAATCCTTGATTGTGGACGTAAAATACACTATGACATAAACGCACATAGGCATATCGGTTAGGTTTTAGGTTACAAAGATAAATCAAAACACATGTGCTTATTACTGCCAGGCACTGTCAAGTGTCGAAGAGACCATGGCAACGTCATAAATTTCGGATGGTGTTACCAACTGTACTGACCCGCCGTATGCAAATTCTGGCGATGTTGATAGTGTCTTATTTTTATTTGTCACTGATGCAACGGTTTTTATTTTGAATTCCCTAAAAGTAAAAATCAGTACGTGAGCATAACAAATCAATTTTATTACCCTCCCCATACATGTATTCCTACTCCTTAGACCTGTCCTCGATAATATTAGTGAAAGATAATAACTAACAAATATCTGAGTATTCTATTGTATATCCGTGGCAGCGTATAAGTTTCTCAGAGAAGTAACAGACGGCTGGTCACGTTTTGGAGACATTCATTTCTTAGAATTAAATACTGAGCATCTCAAACATTCGACGCAAGTAATTAAAAAAACAAACAAAGTCTTTAACATTGTGTAGACAACGTTATGTCAGTTTTTCATCGAGTTTCGTCCCAGCCACGTATATATTTCATGAGAAATGATCTTCTCTCTTTTTATCGCATTCCGGGAAATACGCAAATAAGGATGTGTTTTTTAATTAAATAATGTGCGTATCATAGGAGGCTGGAAATATTAATTCTGATAAGATGGGACATCGAAATATAAAAATTTCAGCCACAGGCGCTAGTAAGTGCAATTTATAATATAATAGAGAACACGTGTCAATTTTATTACCGATGGAATTAGGTTCCAAGACAACTCATATCTGTCCAATGGATATCCAGTGGACGCATTTATGTAGATTTCAGTATGTCCATTGGACATCCAATATTTAGAAAAATGTAATCCTATAAACGTCCAGTAGGCAATACAAATGTCAAAATGTTAGACGTCCAGTGGATATACATTTCTGGATGTCCATTAGACAATGAAAATGATCTTATCGTGGTGATTAATGAGGCTTTTAATTAATAATAATAATACCCACCCAAGCGTTTTTTTTGTATCCATTGTATGTCTTAAATCAGTTGATAGAAGACAAAATAGATCTGCAAACTCTATACGTTGCTTCAAACATGACAGCTACTGATTTGCTAAACTGAACAAATTTAGAAAAGGCTATTGGCTAGTTGTTCACACTTTTTACACAAAAACAAAGCAATAAAATACTGCAAGAAAGACGATATTTTCCTACGTAAAAAATCTATAACATTAAAAAATAATGGTACCTACATTTAAATCATTAATTAAAACAATCATACATTGGAATTTTTCATGACACGGTTTATCCAATATTTAGCTGTCTATTATTGTTATGCAATATTTATTAGTATCAAATAATAAAAAACCTTTCATTTTTGTTTTTCTACTGGTAGGTACATAATTCATTCGTTCTGTGGCTCGTCTCAGACATTTCCTCACATTTTTTTCTGTAGTCTCGTGGTTCCCTTCCATACTTTGTTGAGCTGCTGCCGCTATATATACCTACCATACAAAATATTATATAATGCAAAAATAAAACATAAAAACTTACTTTTCAGTAAATCCCATATTTTTAGATGGCGAAAAGCTTTGTCTGTGATTCATGGAAAGTAAATTGAGATGCTAGTTCATTGGTGATCAGCATCACAAGGCAATCTCATCTTGGATGCTCAGGTTCTAATACTGTAATATATGAATATATGTTTATTGTGTTATAAAAAGTACGAGTTGGTATATAAGAAAAACTTACTGCAGCCACAAAATTATATTTGTCTGAAAGGTTCAATCAGAATCCAATGAACTCCAGATGTTCCGTAGATGCTCCATTGCCATTGGTGCCATTTATCTTTAAAACAGTTATCAGATATCATCCGATATCTGATGTAGCTGAGGCTGCTTTGTTATAATGTTTGATAGTAGTCTGCTGTGTGCTGTGTTAGAATTCTGTTTAAAAATCTCTAAAATGGAAAATGTTGTTTAAAACATTGATTTCATTTGTGAATGTATGTACATTGTGAATGTATGTACAAAGTTATTATGGTGGTGGTGGATTCTATAATTCTATACAATACCATATTTAGGTCTAAAATGGACGTACTTCTTGGGCTGTCCACTGGATTAATCGCTATGGATATACGATGGACATCCAGGAGTGATCAATGGACAATATGGACCATATATGGAACAAAAATGAACATCCATTGGACAATATGTGTTGTCTGGGTTGTGATCACCTTATAACTACGTGGGTGTTTCAATGTTGGTGTCCAAAGTTATAAAGTAATTTTAATTTTTATACTGGCATTGTAAACCATTTCCAGTTTGTCATGTCGGTGAATTCTTAGGATTTTCAAGTATGATTCTCAAGTATGACTTAAATATTAAACCATTTCGAGACTTAAATTTTGTCCTTGAGACATTTAGGAATCCGTCGCTGAGAAAACCTTAAAATTCATAATGACATGATTTAAATAACCGTTTTGTTCTTGTAACATTCACAAGGTTAAGGCGGCCATAAATATAAATAAGATAAAAAATTTCTCGCTCAGCTGGTGAATGTCAGCGCCTGGAATCTAGAATCTGGAATTTGTCCGGAGTGCGGATCAGAGACCCGCTGCACTTAGGCCCCATTGGGCCCCTTGTGCTTCCTCCGTGAGTCAAATGTCTCCTAGGCCATCGACCAGCCTAATGTTGTACAAAAGGTGATGATGTTGCCCAGGGACATTTCCCTCAAATTGGCCATAGAAGGCCAACGTTCCCCAATATAGATTCTCTGGTCGATGACACGGCGGGACATTCACAAAGTACATTCTCGATCGTTTCATCTTCTTGTTCACATCCTCTGCAGATGGGTGTGTCACTTTGTCTCATGTTATAGAGGTGTTTCCTTACCCGGCAGTGTCCGGTTAGGATTCCTATAACAAATCGCAGTTTACCCCTGGACATTGCCAGATATTTCGTCGCCGTCTTTTCGCTGGGATATCTCAAGAGACTTCTGGCCAGCTGACAACTACTTGTTTCATCCCATAACGTCTTAAATTTCTTGTGGGTGTTTTTCTTTATTAATTGGAGTTTCGCTGCAACTGGTAGTGTACTTGAAGGACCAGGCCCAAGGATACTCAGGCTGGCTGCCTTTTTGGCCAGTTTGTCAGCTTCTATATTGCCGTTACATTGTGAGTGTCCTTTGACCCAGCACAGGCAGATGTTATTCATCTGACATGCTCTCACAAGTGCTTGGTGACATTCTCATGTTGACCCTTTAGTTATTTTATAATTTTTCAGAGTAGAGATTGTCTACTATCTGTGCAGATTCTTATTGTCTTACCCGTTATTTCCCTGCGAGCAATCTCTTGTGCGGCTATGGTTATACCAGCGAGTTCTGTTTGTACTACACTGGCATTTTTTTCCATAGTCCAGTTGCATCGGAGTAGCAGATTTCTGGAATATATACTCTCCATCCTTTTTCTGCTCCATCCTTTTTCTTTGATCCGTCCGTGAAGACATAGTTACACCTTCAACGCCGGCCTCGTCTTCACCAGTAGTATGTATGGTGTAAGGTTTATCAAAGACAAGCCGAGGCGGAATACCATCTGCACATGCCTGTAAAAGGGGTATCTTTCTGACAGCCTCAGTCCACAGGCGGCTTCTGGTTTGGCCACAGCTTGCGTTGTCAGTGCCTATATTTCTACATTGTGCTTACGCCTGAGAGTATTACTGGTTGCATATCCACAATTTAGAAATAAATTGTTATTGAACGTAGCGAAGAGCCGATCATTTGTATCACTACTATTATTGTTATTGGCCTCTAATGATAAGATTCTCACCATCATATTTCACCAAGAGAAATATTTTCCACGAATTGGTGCTTGGTTTCTCTGCGGATCAAAATTTTCAGAATTTTAACCATAATTACCTCGATTTTCATCCCCCTATTCCATCAAAGGGATATTTTTATTACTTCTTATTTAAAATCTATACGCATACAGAATTTCTCTCAATTATTTTCATTTGCCGCTCCAGAAAACTACCCCAATTTATTATTGGGATTTTTTAACAATTTTGTCCTGTAGATTTTAAACCAGTAACTATGAGTCATAAACTTTTCATTTTGACAGGAAATTGTTGAATCTGACGCACCGAATGTAATTTCACGACATATAAGAGATCAAAGGTCGCGGATTTTGTCATCTAGCTTCCTATCCCTCCCACGTGAACAACACCTATTGCAAAAGATCTCAATTTTTAATTGCTAGAAAATTATTTGATGTAAATACGCCTAACCGTTTTCGAGATTCCAAATTCGGGTATGCAGCGTGTATCGTCGCATTTTTCTACTGCTCAAGCGACAATGACGCCTATATAATTATGTTTTTATAAATAAACGCCCTTTCTGAAAAGCCTAGTTTGGTTTTCGTACATCTACCTGTTCTCAAGATATGAGACACGAAAGATCACTTTTGGTGTCGTAGATCGTATCTCATGTTGCTGCAATGTTCTCTGACATTGAGAACAATGATACGGGGAACACTCCTTTAGTTGAACAACCATCGGAAAATGTTGGAAATTCCAATGAAGATGATTGGTAGACAAACCCCATGACGTCGCATGTATTAGGCCCACTAGGCAAACCATAAAAAAAACACGCCACATATTCTACCTCAAATGTGGTGTGGAAATGAATGCTTCCGCAAACCTCGCATTATCATATATGGAAAACGGTAAAGTGTATGTGAAAAGTGTACGGGTCCTTTTAGGCAATTAAATTTATATATATAAATTGCATGTAGGATAATCGAGTCTCTGCTTGGCCAGAAGTTGAACGACGATGACGTAATAGATGATTTTGCCCAGAGTATAGTTAGGCGTATGACAATATTTTTGAAGTATTTATTTTATTTTAATCTCTATAGTAGTATGGAACTGTATCCTATTCGCCTATTCTTACAATAGTATAGAACTGTATCCATAAAAATATTGATTTTACTCTCAGTCACTACTTATGCGCAAAATCGTAATTTGTTTAAACAATTTAATTTGTAATAAATCGTCAGGGTGGGGGGGGGGGTAGGATCGAGGCGGCAATTATACCTATGTTCCGCCTATAGAGGCGCCAAATTAATTAATCCGGGCCTGAGTATGCCATCAAGTGACATTATTATTTTAGGATTTAGTAAGTACTTTAAAAAAGGCAATACTGATAAAAGTTTTTGCTTTTTTAGAAAATACGAATAACCGTGAGAAGCTGCAATTTTATTGTACAGGGAGGATACCTACTAATTCATAAAATAATAATGATATTTGAGGACATTATGTCCGTATTATTTAAACATTACATTTGAATAAGACGTAATTTAGTTTTGTACTTTGTTCCCTGTAGAAAAAGTAAAATTTTATATAACATGACATTTATCTTATTCTTTTTTCCAGAATTTGCCTTTAATGCCATTTTTCGTATCTTGCTAAATAAGGTACGTTTCCTCTTACGCAAAATAACATTTTTGTGTTTTTACCCGCCCTATACAACAAAATTTAACTTCGTCATGGTGATTCGTATTTTCCAAACAAGCAAAAACTTCACCAATAATGCCTTTTTGCGCACCTTTCTCTTTTTGGTCCATTTGTCGTCTTATAAACTCAACCCGCGGACATAGTATACAAAAAATTAAACTTTATAATTGGTGATTTTTACAAGTAGTGGTTTTTATCTTCAACGTGGAACAAAGAATCTCATTCAGCGCAAGAAGAAACTGTATATTAGTCCAGGCATATTAGGATTTCACCTCGGAATGATAGTCGGCTATAAACTTGTATAAACCTTTATTTTGGTACCCTAAAACTTCTCTCAAAACCTACCTATCATAGGGTAGAGTCGGTGGATGCGGAGTCTTCAGATATCCCAAGGTCAAAGGTCAAAAAATCGATTTTTTTTTACACGTTTATTGCAAATATCTCGTTTCCTATGGGTTTATGCTATTTATATTTATTATAAATATTGTAGAGGATTAAATTCTCTACAATTTTTGTTTAAACATTTTTTTATATCTTGAACCATTTTCGAGATATAGGGTAGAGCGCGCGCAGTGTTTAACTATTTAGAGTATCATTCGAGGTCAACCCGATTAAAAACATGCTGTATAAAGTTTATAAATTACTGATAAATATATAATTCTAAATAATTTGCATTTTTTTTAAACTATTACGTTATAATTAATATATTTTGTTAATAATTCAGTTTATTTCAATTTATTTCTTAAAAAACACTTACTTACACGTGTAATCATGACGTCATTAAGGGAAATACTTTTATTTATTTTTTTTATTCTAATCTTAGTAAAAGTACCGTCTTTATTCGCATCACTCTGATATGGTGAAGCATTAAGACACTGCGCGCGCTCTACCCTCTATTTCGAAAATGGTTCAAGATATAAAAAAATGTTTAAACAAAAATTGTAGAGAATTTAATCCTCTAGAAAATTTATAATATATATAAATAGCATAAAACCCATAGGAAACGAGATATTTGCAATAAAAGTGTAAAAAAAAATCGATTTTTTGACCTTTGGCCTTGGGATATCTGAAGACGCGGACACCCTACGATAGGTAGGTTTTGAGACAAGTTTTAGAGTACCAAAATAAAGGTTTATACAAGTTTATAGCCGACTATCTCTCATTCCGAGATTCTTGCCTTTATTTGACTAATGTTCCTGGGGTATATAGCAGGTATCGGCAAACTTTACTTAGCTGAGGGCGTAATTACATGCCTTAATCAGGTTGCGGGCCGTAGGCAAGAAATAAGTAGGTAGTAGTGTATAAAAAAGCCATAGAAATTAACACATTTTTTTATTTATTAACTATAATAGCATAATCAAATATATCAAAACCACATCAAAGATTATTTTTCGTGCGAAAACTCTCAGATGTGGATACTTTTCTTTGGAAAGGTATGTTCTGTAAAATTCGCTTAGTTCCACATTATCAAATTTAGACCTCAAATATGAGTCTTCTTGAAGCTCGAGCGACTCCATTTGTAGGTGAAGCGGATCATCTTCCACATTACACTTACAAGAATTTGCAAAAATATTGAGTGCCAGCCATATTCTTAAAATCGGAAAATCGATCAGTGAATTGCTTTGACAGTAGTTCAAGTTCATCAGCATAGCGACCGTATTCCATGTTTTCGTAACTGGATAATGTTAAAAAAATTAAAACAGTTTTTACTTCTCAATTGTGTTTCCCACAAGCGAATTGTTTTTTGAAAAACTTTAAGGTGACTGAACAGCTTACCAATTGCCCTTGTTTTTGAAGCTTCAAGTTCAGGTCGTTTAAGTGTCCTATGATGTCTACCAGGAATGCTAAGTCACAAAGCCAAGTTGGATCACAAATTTGCGGCAATGTTTTCTCTTTCATTTCCATAAAATCAGCTATTTATTTTCTAAGGTCATAAAACCTTTTTAGTATTTACCTTTACTTAGCCATCTTACTTCGTAATAATATGTCACATCATCGTGTTCTGTAGAGTTCATCCAAAAATGCTTTAAACTGGCGATGGCTAAGACCGCGGGATCTAATAAAATTAATGGTATTTACTACCACATCCATAACCTTCTTCAGTCGAATGGACTTAGAGCACAAGTTTTGCTGGTGAATGCAATGCAGAATTATTAAATCACATTCTTGCATATTCATAGCGCTTGCTTTCCTTCAGAATTCCGATGACCTTTTCGTGCACCAGGACTATTGAAGACGCATCATTTGTGCACACCAACTAATTTACACCATTGCAAACCATTTTGCTCAAAAGTACTTTGCACCTCTGTAAAAATACCTTTTCCAGTAGTAGTCCCTTGTAGTGACCGTAAAACCAGTAATTCCTCTGTCACTGCAAATTGTTCATCAACACCTCGTATAAAAATATCAAACTGGGCTGTGTCACATAAATTTGTACTCTCATCTAAAGCAATCGAAAATGCTTGAAAATCAGCCAATCTATCGTTCAATATTTTTTTGATATCACTAGCCATCATATATATCCGTCGAACAAGTATGTCGCGATAGGCTCACTTTCTCAAACTCTCTCTTCTTTTCTGGGCACAAAAGTTCTGCAACATCTACTAGGCACTCTTTAACAAACTGTCCCTCAGAAAATGACCTCGATGTTTTCGCTATTGCCAACCATGTGCCGATATTGCCTTGGTCACAGGTCGAAGCTGTTCAAATATGGAAGCAGATACTGGGGATGACGATAGTCTATAAACAAGAAATCTACTTAGTGGATTAGGCTGGATGAGGATTAGGGTCTCAAGGGTGATGTGGAAATGATCTCAAGACGCTTACTGCAGAATCAGATAAACGCGCCACTGTCTGTTTATAGTGCAGACTTTTCCTTACAGGAGGTTCTGTAAGGACCTTGAATAGCTGAGTGGAGACAGGCGGAATGGCAGGGGGCCACGTGTTCTACAGATACGCCTCTGATTACCCTATATCTTAAAGAACACAGATAAACGGTTACGTCGGGTTTATTGTTAATCTGGGTCCAACAGTTTATATACAAATTACATACAAATCAGATACAGGTGACTCAGTTAGATTACAGCCAAGCATGGTTAATGCGATGTCAAAAGATTTATGAACAGGATTTGGAAGTCAGCATACGAAAAGACGGTCTTACGGACCTACAATAGACCTAATCACTACGGGGAACCAAAATGGCGGCGAGTTAAGCAAAAAGTTAATTTAGCGTGCGCATGAGAAAGCAGTACTCTACTACTCGTACTTACTTTTCACTACTTTCATTGGATGGTGGACGATTTCTTCAGGTGCTGAGGCGCTACCAGGCGGAGATGCTTACTGAATAATTTACAACGGCCGAGCTGCTTCTATATGATTTGTGATGCGTTATCCGTGATGCGCTATTTCTCTTTCTACAGGTGTCTTCGTGGGAGTTGCGATATCTCTAGCTGGCCCGGGGTGACGGCTATGGGAGTTCCTGGTATTGGAATAACTATTTACAATGGCGCGGTACCCATAAGGGACTTATTTACTACTTGACTATAATCAGAACTAAATATATAACTGAATATTAATACACAGCGAAAAGAAATGGAATTTTACAAGTATACAAGTATAAAATATACAAGTACAGGATTAAATACCTAACGAAAATATTCAGAAATTATCGTAATAAGGGGAAAATTATTACCACTTCATTCCAGTGGTCATAGAATTGCTTAATATGATTGACTAATTTCTTTATTTATATTTTAGAGGGCAGCCAAATAAATCAAGAAAATGACACATAAGCTTTTTTATGATTTTATTTTCAAAATATATTCAAACCAATAAGTTAAGTTAATAAAAAAACTACATTAATTCTATATTTATTAATGCAAGTACGATGGTAATTTAAAAGAACTACCACCTAGCAAACTCCCGACCCGTATACATATATGAAAAATCTATTCCCCACTGCACATAATCATGTACATAATTGCGAATGTATGTATGTATAAAAATAAATGAACAACTAACTACAAAAGTAGTAGCAACCAGATCTTACTACGACACTATTGGTCTCCTTTTTGGGTGCTCCAAAATCTTGCCACCCTGCAAATGTGAGAAAAAGTCAGGTCCACCCTGTTTAATTTTGTTTTCAAGGTGTTCGTACATAGCCAGTCGCTCTTTGACTGATTTGTAAAAATACCGCGTTGCGTCTATATGGTCTTGGAGGAATTTTAAAAACAACGTCTTGTCCATATAGAACGTCTCAGTAGTTTGCACAGCGATAGTTGAAAATCTCTGTATGTTCGATAACAAAGATATAAGGCCAAAATCGTCACCATCTTCTAGATGGCACAGCTCATAACCATCGGAGTTGGTCACTGCCACGGTACCGGAAGAAATGAAATAAATATATTCTACAGGTACACCTTCTCGAATGATGACGTCACCAGGTGAGTAAGTTTCTACCCTCATGGAGGCGATGATCATTCCCAGCGTTGCAGTAGGAAGATTCTTAAATACTCTCGTCTTTTCTATAAGTTTCCTCGCAGCAAATAAAAACAACTCAGTTCTTAAATGTTCAGACAGAGTGGAGAGAATCTCACTTTCATTAAAGTAATGTTTCTGCATCTTGTATTCATAGAAGCGCACTAACCTTGCCCTTAGCTGCTTCGGCAAGTTCTTCGAGTTCATGTAATCTATCAGATGAGTCATGCGACGTTCGTAGCTGCTCTCTGAAAAACCAGCTATCCCGAACGTTCTTAACACTTCTGCCAAGAGGTACAAGGTATAGAGTCTCCCAAACAGGGCTACAATGCTGAGGAATATTTGTTCATTTGTTAGCGAAATATAGTATTTGTTATAGCCAGCCCCAAAAAAGTAACACGAAGATATTAACAAGCACTCCATATAAATCTTCACAGCTGTGATTTCGCTATCCGGATGGATATTAGCTTGAGATAACCAGGACCCCACTGGCCAATTATAGTCGTATAATAACAATGTCAGTAGATATGGCACACAAGAAAATATGTGCAAAATCATATACGTTTTTAAAATGTTTACAAAAGCAAAGCGAATTAGTTTCCATGAATGAAGATAATTGTATAATATGCTCAAAATGCAATTCATTCTTACGCAGTAACTGAACACTTCCATGAATCTCAAAAGAATCAAAAAGTTTATATCTTGAAACACTTCGACGAATCCGGAAATTCGCGTTACTGCAATTCCGATAGTGCCCGTGGCTATTAAGTCGAAGAAGAAGAACGTAGTAACATAGTGACAAACTATTTTTCTTGGTTCAATAATAATTGTGTTGGTCTTCTGCTCTATGTATCCTATGAAGAAGAATAACATTATCCATATTCTTTGGGCGACTAGTATCAAGTAATAATCGATAAAATGCAACCACTCACTCTTCTCGCCCATGTTGTCAAGTAAAGGTTTCGTAAATATACTGTAAATCCATAGGAGACAAAATGTTATTTCAATCAGAGTATTAGCCTTACTAAATGGATGAATAATATAGAAGTAAGGACTACAGGAATGTCTTTTCCGTTCTGTTGTTAATGCGGATTTTGTTCTGAAGAATCGCTTACATTTAAAGTTGTTTGGGTTTAATATTATGAGCGTCCTAAGATATCTGCATCCTCTTGTATACCATGAGGCGTACGGCGGTAGTTTTGAGAAACCAGAGGTGTCTTTAGGTGGTAATTTGCAAATATGACCATCTTTTGTATTCTTCATTGCAAAACTTATAACTTGTCACTTTGAAGACTGTGCAATGCATGGCCAGCTTTTGAATATATTTATACTATGTAGGTACATGATTGAATTAATAGATAAATAGAGTTAGTTCAGGCTACTAGCTGATCAATAGCACCAGCCATATTAATAGAATATGTACGAAAAAGACATCAATAAATATACAAGAAGACAGTAATAATAAATATAGTAGGTAGTTCAGTCAACGAATGGCCCAAAAAGTGGTGTAGAGTGCGTGAGCAGACACCTAAACGATTCCTTTATGAACTTTTTCAAGGTGCTTAGGGAATGAACATACTAAAAGTCCTGACGTCTAGGAGGTGAGCCGACGGGCGTGCACAAAGAGGTTCCACTTTTGAATTTTGTGCTTATACGTCGAAAACGGTGCATCGTAGAAAAAATTTTCTCATGAGAAATTAAAGCTCTTGAAATTCTCTACAACCTATATACCTTTCGAATTGGCAACCGTTTTTCAACCACATCCACCGGAAAAGTGAAAATTTTCGAAAATAAGATTTGTAACACATTTTTTATCTAACCTTCCTTCCCATATACCTAGCGCATAATGTTTTTCGAACATTTTTTTTATCCAAAGCGGATGTTTTACGATAAAAACATTTTAAGTACATTTATGTTCAAAAATTTCAATTTATGTTCAAAAATGTCAGTTCATCTCCTTACTACAGACAAAGCTCCAGCAGAATGAGATATAGACTCTCCAGGCCACCAATGATGCTGACGTCCTGATCGTGAAGGTTGCTGTGGAACAATCTACTCACAGTTCTGTGGCGGTCGTTGGTGAGGATATGGACCTCGCTGTCCTTTTGGTAGCTTAGACTCCTCCCAACCAAGACATCCTGCTGCTAAAACCCGCTCGAGGAAAAATCAAAACCATGGCACTATCCACACCTGAGATGCAGCAGCATGATTTTGAACACATCCTGTTCTTACAGTCATTTACCGGTTGCGACACAACATCTGCAACTTTTAGGAGAGAAGCAAGGTGGGCTTCTCAAAACTGTATTTGAAATCAAGGAAGCGACAATGATCTTTTACAACCCCTCCTCCACTCACGGCGAGGTTGAAGAGGCTGGGAAGATGTGTTTCCTCAAATGTTATGGGGCACCAGCAAGACAGACCTCCCTCAACTAGTACCGCTTCCAGTTGTGAGGTTAGTCGCAAATATAAAGCCTGACATCAGCTCCCTCCCACCAACTGAAAGCGTAGCTAAACAGCATTCCTAGCGTATCTACAACCTAATACGATCTAATACAAAATAATATTAAGACGGCGCTTCCAAAAAGTTCTCCCCATTTGCAAGTGGTGCTTTTTAACTCTTCAAACAAATGACAGTTGAGGACAATGAATATTGTTTGTTTTTTGATCTATTTTCCCTTCATAAAAAAATCACCATTTGATTTTTCAAATGTCAAAATGTATTCCAAATGTTTCAAATTTGATATTCAAAGATTTGAACCATAAAAGACATCATAATTGGGTTCATAATATTTCAAAAAGTTCTACCCATTTTCAAGTGACAACAAGGGGTTTTTCCATTTGTTTATATATCTATCTTTACTTTCACTATTATTTTCCTACAAAAATTAACTAACCATTTCAAATGTCGAAAAAAAACTTTTATAAAATTTTTAGAGAATAAAAAAAATTAAATAAAAATTTGGACATTTTCGCAGCAGTGGCTCGAGAATGAGCTGTCCCCTCAAGAGTGGGGGTGGAAACATCTAGGAGACTCTTAGTGCCAATTACAACAGATCCAGCAGCACCGGGAGTTCTACACTGCCAAGGGAATTGCTTCAAGGGCGTACCTATTTACGACGAGGACGACGATGAAGACGACATAGAGCCCCTTCAGCAAGAACCACCCATCACTGCAGACGAGGATGCCATTGACGAAGAACCCTTATCAGGATCCTCACGGCCAAAGAGGATGAATACGTGAATACGGAAAAAGTTGAGAGTTTGACATTGAGAAGTTATTGAGAGTAAGAACAATGAGAATTATTGATATCGAATAAAAGTACCTACCTTATATATGTGACTTTTTATCATCCCAAAGTTTCTTAAAGAGGTGAAAAGCCCAAAATTCCTCTTTAAATGCTCAGAATTCAGCATATAGATACTACAAGATTTTATGTATTTTATAGTTCAATATCTTCTGGATAACTGTATGCCTAATGCTTTTATATATAATATGATCAAATAGAATCACTTCATCACAACTCATTACACGTTTGAGAAAACCAGACGCGAGAACAAGCAATGTCCTTGGTACAAGACTAATTAAATTTTAAACAGTTTAGGTTAAGAACGAACCTAAATAATCAAGTACAATAAAATCAAAATCAAAATAGACCACCTATATCTAACAAAAATAATAATAATTTTCAGAAACCATCAAATTTTCAAAATAACGTTGCACATAATCAAAAACCATATATGGAAAATAATGTTAATCATCTACAACAAAACCAATTTAGATCTTTACATCAACTATATACCCCTTCGAACAAAATAATAATTTGGCAAATCAGCAAAATTATTATACTAAACCTTATTCAAATTTCAATCAGTCTAACAGAAGTCAAGTTATACCACAAACAAATGCATTTTAACCGAATTCGAACACCCAAGGAATTCAACCTAAACCAACGCATATGGAAATAAATAGTATTAATCACAAATACAAAATTTAATGCACAAGAATATTACCATAATTATATATATATATATATATATATATATATATATATATATATATATATATATATATATATATATATATATATATATATATATATATATATATATATATATATATATATATATATATATATATATATATATATAAATATATATATATATATATATATATATATATATATATATATATATATATAATATATATATATATATATATATATATATATATATATATATATATATATATATATATATATATATATATATATATATATATATATATATATATATATATATATATATATATATATATATATATATATATATATATATATATATATATATATATATATATGATACTGTTCATCCAACACAGAATTAGAATTTATTTTATGATAGGTACATCTGAACCATCAAACTATCAAGACTCATATGATAATTTTTATCCACAACCTAATGACGAATGCGCAGACATTTCCGATTAAAATAATTACTGCGATATAAATAATGTTGAACAAGAGCAATCTAAACATTATACATATACAGAAGATTCATCTATACCATGCTCATCTACTCACTAGTGCACAGATAGCACCAGATCAATCAAATTTTATCCAAACTTCCACCACACCCCCGAAAATATAACACAAATAATTTTAAATGTTGATAACAGTGCAAGACTAAGATATATTTCCATATCAAATTTAAATGCAATGTTTCTAATTAATACAGGAAGCAGAGCAGTAGAAGCTTTATAAATCGTTATTTATCACATGAACATGTTCCTAATTGTATTCAAAATAATAATTTCGTAGTGAAAACAGCGTTCGGTATCTCCTACCATAATGAAATTTTAAGCATTCCATTATTCTCTTATTTAAACAATAACCATGAACATGCATTTCATCTCTTCGACTTTTTCCCAAACTTCAAAGGATTAATAGGTTTATAGTTACTAGAGGAACTTGGAGAAAAAATTTACCTAGGACGAAATCAACTGGAACTGTTACCAATGAGCAGAAACAATCATTTTCTCTACTATGCTATTACATACTAGTATACCAATATACGAATTATAGAAAAAATATTAGCCAAGATATAACAGTTCAACAAAACCCAGACAATAAAATTTTAGAAAGAATTTTAACGAATTAGAAATACTCCGTTCACTTGACAATATTAATCGCAATCTCGATATGACTAAAAATAAACACCCTAATGATATAATTCTTTTAAAACTATTGGACAACGAACCTATAATTTTAATAAAATACATTGTTCTGAAACAGAAACGGGTACCCAACTTAATCAGCACATAGATAAGCTATGCAAAACTAATCTTAGAGATGTCAGACTTGACCATTACATTTTTTGGGCCTTTATCCAGGGCCTTTATATACTCTTGCTCGTAGAGTGGTGCGATCGTAATTTTTACAACGGTTTTGAAAACTTCAGAACATTATCTGACTTGTACGTTAAAATTATGTTAAAATGGATCAAAGGGCAAGAACTGGCGCCGGTTTTCATATCCGCCGATCCACTACCCGCTCCACTGTAGTCAAGCGCGTTCAAATATCAACAAATATTAAATTTCCAATCCAATTAAGAAAAGTACATTAAAAGGCATGTAGCTATTGGTTAATAGAATTGTAGATAACATTTGTTGGAAAACATTTGCAAATAAGGAAATAACAAACTTACTAGGGACTAGGACTTCCTTGCAAGCAAATAACAAAGCCGCAAAAGAGTCGTAATACGTAATCAGATGCAGAAGCCACGTTTTTTTTCCAGTCCGGGTGTAAATTCCCATAAACTTTATTTAAACTAGTATAACAAATTCAGAATAGCAAAGAATTGCACAGTAGGGAAGTGTTTCAGAAACAGTTGTATAAAATAAGTTGTTGAGTATTAGTTTTAGAGAGAGAAGTAGAGAGAAGTTTTATCTAGTGTTAAATTGTTATATCATCCAAGGGAAGTGAGCCATGACAGTCCTATACATATGTGAATTAAAAACATAAACCCTATTCCCACAAAACTGTCGAACTATAGTGTTTTCGTTTGATATACAAACTAGAGCAAAAAATTTTGCGGCATTTTACAAAGATAACCCGTACCAATTACTATAAGAAGCGGTAAATCACATCACTATGCAATACAAAAGGATATTTAGTGTAAAATTGTATACCGCCACAATTTCTTGTGAACAGAACTAGGCGTGGGTACACTGCAAAAAGTGACCAAGTCATTGTTTCTTGATTTTTAGTTATTGGTAACAAGTGAATTAGTTATTGGTAACAAGTATACCTTTATTAGAAAAACATGACCTAAGTCAGATTTTAATATTTTGTGGGTTATGTTAAACATATCGAATATGTCTAAGTCGAAGCAGTCGAAATAGATTTCAACTAAAAGTGCACACGTGGACTTGTTCAATTTCTATTGTTTTTGACTTGGTCACTTTTTGAAGTATACCCACGTAGGGTCTCAAGTCCGCGGCTTACCATATCGGTCGCTATCCATCTTCACTGTCACATTTTTCACTGTCTCTTATTAGTAGCACTCTTCACAAAAACTCACATCAGAAATTCTCATTAAATATTAGTAAATGCTCTTCTCGTTAAATGTGAGATTTTGTCGGGGCTTTGTTTTCTTACTCTTTGATGTGCCTAGTTTTTCCATTGCACCACTCTGTATAAAACCACTATAACCTATAAACACTATACACTATATTCTATAAATACTATAATACTATAATAACACTATAAAATATTAAGTATAACCAATGATTTTACAAACACTAAACACAATTATATTAAAAACACTCGAGCGCGCTTTTTACACTTCACGTACACGTTCGATGTCGCGTTGTAAACACCTACCTAATACGATCAAGGACACAATAACTCATCGAACACCTACAACTGCCACTGAGACAGTAACAAAAAATATCCGTTAATACAACGCGCGAAATTATACCTATATACGTGTACCACCAACCTATAGATGTATTTCAAGCGATACCAACAGATGAAACGTTCGCCCGGAAAAATAAAAACAAATACACTTGCAATTCGCATACATTTGCGATTATGTTTATATATTGTAAAATAAATTGAGTTAACATTATTGTTTTTTATTTTATTATATAATTATTTATATAATTATCCTAATATAGGATATTAGGATAATTGCGCGCGCCACTGAGCACCGCATTCCATTAGTTTGCATATCAAACGAAAGCACTATAGAATCATAGGACCAAGTAGGTCCATTGTATAACATTGCATTAAGTCCATTGATTTAAAACAAAGTGACGTACAAGCAGGTGCGGGCAACGAACAAGAGTGAGGTCGTAGGATATAACTTTTATGTTGCTAGTGTGCTTTTATCGCAATCGTAGGACCTTAAATATCGGTTGTAGAGAAAAAAGCAGAGTGATCAAAATTGTAGGAAACGTAACTATCTATATACAACTTTGTTCCTCTACAATTATGTCCCAAGGTTAATAGTAAACGATAATTCAATAACTATAAGCATTTTACCACTTTATTCCCACTTGATTCGAAAAATATCGATCGTACGATAAAAATTGTAATTACAAAAGAAAATCATATTTAACAAATTAAGTCCTTACCATTTCTGTTAAAAAGTTGAAAATTGTCGAGATATTGAGCAAAAACAATTCCCCGCTAAATGCAAGATAGCATCTGCGGAATTGGGCGCCATTTTGAATTTAGAGTACCGGTAACCCCCCGTAAAGGTTTGAGCAATAAAATTGCTGACGAGAATTTTTATAAGATAAAACCTTTTTTTACTAACCCGGCTGAGCTACTAATATAATAGGTACCTATACAGAAATAAGTATAATACTTATCTACGTTCGATTAGTGAGTTTATAGAGCTATTACTTATATAACATCATATTACATTCCCAATTATATTATTATGCAGATCATAACAATATATTATACCTACATATTTTTTATACCTACATTAATTTTACACATGCCCACGTACAATATAAATCTGATCAAGATGTTCCTTCGCCAAGATCTGTCTACGCCCATGGAAAGCGCATGATCCAAGTGACTGCCTTGACTCGTTCTTTGATTGATATGCATCTCTAAAATACACGAGGATCGAGGATCTATAAATCAACATAGATTTAGATTATTTAGAGCCGTGTGCCAGCGTCAATGAATTGAAAAAGTTTCCCACATTAATAAAAAATATATGAAAGATATTTGTTTATCTGTAGGTACATCTAAATATGCCTGGTATAGTCTTAGACTCTTAGTTGTTTGTTTTTACTTGTTTAAAAATGTATTGGGTA
>CAXKVY010008789.1:0-10114 GCA_964058915.1 Tetropium fuscum | reverse complement strand
GTATGTTCGATAACAAAGATATAAGGCCAAAATCGTCACCATCTTCTAGATGGCACAGCTCATAACCATCGGAGTTGGTCACTGCCACGGTACCGGAAGAAATGAAATAAATATATTCTACAGGTACACCTTCTCGAATGATGACGTCACCAGGTGAGTAAGTTTCTACCCTCATGGAGGCGATGATCATTCCCAGCGTTGCAGTAGGAAGATTCTTAAATACTCTCGTCTTTTCTATAAGTTTCCTCGCAGCAAATAAAAACAACTCAGTTCTTAAATGTTCAGACAGAGTGGAGAGAATCTCACTTTCATTAAAGTAATGTTTCTGCATCTTGTATTCATAGAAGCGCACTAACCTTGCCCTTAGCTGCTTCGGCAAGTTCTTCGAGTTCATGTAATCTATCAGATGAGTCATGCGACGTTCGTAGCTGCTCTCTGAAAAACCAGCTATCCCGAACGTTCTTAACACTTCTGCCAAGAGGTACAAGGTATAGAGTCTCCCAAACAGGGCTACAATGCTGAGGAATATTTGTTCATTTGTTAGCGAAATATAGTATTTGTTATAGCCAGCCCCAAAAAAGTAACACGAAGATATTAACAAGCACTCCATATAAATCTTCACAGCTGTGATTTCGCTATCCGGATGGATATTAGCTTGAGATAACCAGGACCCCACTGGCCAATTATAGTCGTATAATAACAATGTCAGTAGATATGGCACACAAGAAAATATGTGCAAAATCATATACGTTTTTAAAATGTTTACAAAAGCAAAGCGAATTAGTTTCCATGAATGAAGATAATTGTATAATATGCTCAAAATGCAATTCATTCTTACGCAGTAACTGAACACTTCCATGAATCTCAAAAGAATCAAAAAGTTTATATCTTGAAACACTTCGACGAATCCGGAAATTCGCGTTACTGCAATTCCGATAGTGCCCGTGGCTATTAAGTCGAAGAAGAAGAACGTAGTAACATAGTGACAAACTATTTTTCTTGGTTCAATAATAATTGTGTTGGTCTTCTGCTCTATGTATCCTATGAAGAAGAATAACATTATCCATATTCTTTGGGCGACTAGTATCAAGTAATAATCGATAAAATGCAACCACTCACTCTTCTCGCCCATGTTGTCAAGTAAAGGTTTCGTAAATATACTGTAAATCCATAGGAGACAAAATGTTATTTCAATCAGAGTATTAGCCTTACTAAATGGATGAATAATATAGAAGTAAGGACTACAGGAATGTCTTTTCCGTTCTGTTGTTAATGCGGATTTTGTTCTGAAGAATCGCTTACATTTAAAGTTGTTTGGGTTTAATATTATGAGCGTCCTAAGATATCTGCATCCTCTTGTATACCATGAGGCGTACGGCGGTAGTTTTGAGAAACCAGAGGTGTCTTTAGGTGGTAATTTGCAAATATGACCATCTTTTGTATTCTTCATTGCAAAACTTATAACTTGTCACTTTGAAGACTGTGCAATGCATGGCCAGCTTTTGAATATATTTATACTATGTAGGTACATGATTGAATTAATAGATAAATAGAGTTAGTTCAGGCTACTAGCTGATCAATAGCACCAGCCATATTAATAGAATATGTACGAAAAAGACATCAATAAATATACAAGAAGACAGTAATAATAAATATAGTAGGTAGTTCAGTCAACGAATGGCCCAAAAAGTGGTGTAGAGTGCGTGAGCAGACACCTAAACGATTCCTTTATGAACTTTTTCAAGGTGCTTAGGGAATGAACATACTAAAAGTCCTGACGTCTAGGAGGTGAGCCGACGGGCGTGCACAAAGAGGTTCCACTTTTGAATTTTGTGCTTATACGTCGAAAACGGTGCATCGTAGAAAAAATTTTCTCATGAGAAATTAAAGCTCTTGAAATTCTCTACAACCTATATACCTTTCGAATTGGCAACCGTTTTTCAACCACATCCACCGGAAAAGTGAAAATTTTCGAAAATAAGATTTGTAACACATTTTTTATCTAACCTTCCTTCCCATATACCTAGCGCATAATGTTTTTCGAACATTTTTTTTATCCAAAGCGGATGTTTTACGATAAAAACATTTTAAGTACATTTATGTTCAAAAATTTCAATTTATGTTCAAAAATGTCAGTTCATCTCCTTACTACAGACAAAGCTCCAGCAGAATGAGATATAGACTCTCCAGGCCACCAATGATGCTGACGTCCTGATCGTGAAGGTTGCTGTGGAACAATCTACTCACAGTTCTGTGGCGGTCGTTGGTGAGGATATGGACCTCGCTGTCCTTTTGGTAGCTTAGACTCCTCCCAACCAAGACATCCTGCTGCTAAAACCCGCTCGAGGAAAAATCAAAACCATGGCACTATCCACACCTGAGATGCAGCAGCATGATTTTGAACACATCCTGTTCTTACAGTCATTTACCGGTTGCGACACAACATCTGCAACTTTTAGGAGAGAAGCAAGGTGGGCTTCTCAAAACTGTATTTGAAATCAAGGAAGCGACAATGATCTTTTACAACCCCTCCTCCACTCACGGCGAGGTTGAAGAGGCTGGGAAGATGTGTTTCCTCAAATGTTATGGGGCACCAGCAAGACAGACCTCCCTCAACTAGTACCGCTTCCAGTTGTGAGGTTAGTCGCAAATATAAAGCCTGACATCAGCTCCCTCCCACCAACTGAAAGCGTAGCTAAACAGCATTCCTAGCGTATCTACAACCTAATACGATCTAATACAAAATAATATTAAGACGGCGCTTCCAAAAAGTTCTCCCCATTTGCAAGTGGTGCTTTTTAACTCTTCAAACAAATGACAGTTGAGGACAATGAATATTGTTTGTTTTTTGATCTATTTTCCCTTCATAAAAAAATCACCATTTGATTTTTCAAATGTCAAAATGTATTCCAAATGTTTCAAATTTGATATTCAAAGATTTGAACCATAAAAGACATCATAATTGGGTTCATAATATTTCAAAAAGTTCTACCCATTTTCAAGTGACAACAAGGGGTTTTTCCATTTGTTTATATATCTATCTTTACTTTCACTATTATTTTCCTACAAAAATTAACTAACCATTTCAAATGTCGAAAAAAAACTTTTATAAAATTTTTAGAGAATAAAAAAAATTAAATAAAAATTTGGACATTTTCGCAGCAGTGGCTCGAGAATGAGCTGTCCCCTCAAGAGTGGGGGTGGAAACATCTAGGAGACTCTTAGTGCCAATTACAACAGATCCAGCAGCACCGGGAGTTCTACACTGCCAAGGGAATTGCTTCAAGGGCGTACCTATTTACGACGAGGACGACGATGAAGACGACATAGAGCCCCTTCAGCAAGAACCACCCATCACTGCAGACGAGGATGCCATTGACGAAGAACCCTTATCAGGATCCTCACGGCCAAAGAGGATGAATACGTGAATACGGAAAAAGTTGAGAGTTTGACATTGAGAAGTTATTGAGAGTAAGAACAATGAGAATTATTGATATCGAATAAAAGTACCTACCTTATATATGTGACTTTTTATCATCCCAAAGTTTCTTAAAGAGGTGAAAAGCCCAAAATTCCTCTTTAAATGCTCAGAATTCAGCATATAGATACTACAAGATTTTATGTATTTTATAGTTCAATATCTTCTGGATAACTGTATGCCTAATGCTTTTATATATAATATGATCAAATAGAATCACTTCATCACAACTCATTACACGTTTGAGAAAACCAGACGCGAGAACAAGCAATGTCCTTGGTACAAGACTAATTAAATTTTAAACAGTTTAGGTTAAGAACGAACCTAAATAATCAAGTACAATAAAATCAAAATCAAAATAGACCACCTATATCTAACAAAAATAATAATAATTTTCAGAAACCATCAAATTTTCAAAATAACGTTGCACATAATCAAAAACCATATATGGAAAATAATGTTAATCATCTACAACAAAACCAATTTAGATCTTTACATCAACTATATACCCCTTCGAACAAAATAATAATTTGGCAAATCAGCAAAATTATTATACTAAACCTTATTCAAATTTCAATCAGTCTAACAGAAGTCAAGTTATACCACAAACAAATGCATTTTAACCGAATTCGAACACCCAAGGAATTCAACCTAAACCAACGCATATGGAAATAAATAGTATTAATCACAAATACAAAATTTAATGCACAAGAATATTACCATAATTATATATATATATATATATATATATATATATATATATATATATATATATATATATATATATATATATATATATATATATATATATATATATATATATATATATATATATATATATATATATATATATATATAAATATATATATATATATATATATATATATATATATATATATATATATAAATATATATATATATATATATATATATATATATATATATATATATATATATATATATATATATATATATATATATATATATATATATATATATATATATATATATATATATATATATATATATATATATATATATATATATATATATATATATATATGATACTGTTCATCCAACACAGAATTAGAATTTATTTTATGATAGGTACATCTGAACCATCAAACTATCAAGACTCATATGATAATTTTTATCCACAACCTAATGACGAATGCGCAGACATTTCCGATTAAAATAATTACTGCGATATAAATAATGTTGAACAAGAGCAATCTAAACATTATACATATACAGAAGATTCATCTATACCATGCTCATCTACTCACTAGTGCACAGATAGCACCAGATCAATCAAATTTTATCCAAACTTCCACCACACCCCCGAAAATATAACACAAATAATTTTAAATGTTGATAACAGTGCAAGACTAAGATATATTTCCATATCAAATTTAAATGCAATGTTTCTAATTAATACAGGAAGCAGAGCAGTAGAAGCTTTATAAATCGTTATTTATCACATGAACATGTTCCTAATTGTATTCAAAATAATAATTTCGTAGTGAAAACAGCGTTCGGTATCTCCTACCATAATGAAATTTTAAGCATTCCATTATTCTCTTATTTAAACAATAACCATGAACATGCATTTCATCTCTTCGACTTTTTCCCAAACTTCAAAGGATTAATAGGTTTATAGTTACTAGAGGAACTTGGAGAAAAAATTTACCTAGGACGAAATCAACTGGAACTGTTACCAATGAGCAGAAACAATCATTTTCTCTACTATGCTATTACATACTAGTATACCAATATACGAATTATAGAAAAAATATTAGCCAAGATATAACAGTTCAACAAAACCCAGACAATAAAATTTTAGAAAGAATTTTAACGAATTAGAAATACTCCGTTCACTTGACAATATTAATCGCAATCTCGATATGACTAAAAATAAACACCCTAATGATATAATTCTTTTAAAACTATTGGACAACGAACCTATAATTTTAATAAAATACATTGTTCTGAAACAGAAACGGGTACCCAACTTAATCAGCACATAGATAAGCTATGCAAAACTAATCTTAGAGATGTCAGACTTGACCATTACATTTTTTGGGCCTTTATCCAGGGCCTTTATATACTCTTGCTCGTAGAGTGGTGCGATCGTAATTTTTACAACGGTTTTGAAAACTTCAGAACATTATCTGACTTGTACGTTAAAATTATGTTAAAATGGATCAAAGGGCAAGAACTGGCGCCGGTTTTCATATCCGCCGATCCACTACCCGCTCCACTGTAGTCAAGCGCGTTCAAATATCAACAAATATTAAATTTCCAATCCAATTAAGAAAAGTACATTAAAAGGCATGTAGCTATTGGTTAATAGAATTGTAGATAACATTTGTTGGAAAACATTTGCAAATAAGGAAATAACAAACTTACTAGGGACTAGGACTTCCTTGCAAGCAAATAACAAAGCCGCAAAAGAGTCGTAATACGTAATCAGATGCAGAAGCCACGTTTTTTTTCCAGTCCGGGTGTAAATTCCCATAAACTTTATTTAAACTAGTATAACAAATTCAGAATAGCAAAGAATTGCACAGTAGGGAAGTGTTTCAGAAACAGTTGTATAAAATAAGTTGTTGAGTATTAGTTTTAGAGAGAGAAGTAGAGAGAAGTTTTATCTAGTGTTAAATTGTTATATCATCCAAGGGAAGTGAGCCATGACAGTCCTATACATATGTGAATTAAAAACATAAACCCTATTCCCACAAAACTGTCGAACTATAGTGTTTTCGTTTGATATACAAACTAGAGCAAAAAATTTTGCGGCATTTTACAAAGATAACCCGTACCAATTACTATAAGAAGCGGTAAATCACATCACTATGCAATACAAAAGGATATTTAGTGTAAAATTGTATACCGCCACAATTTCTTGTGAACAGAACTAGGCGTGGGTACACTGCAAAAAGTGACCAAGTCATTGTTTCTTGATTTTTAGTTATTGGTAACAAGTGAATTAGTTATTGGTAACAAGTATACCTTTATTAGAAAAACATGACCTAAGTCAGATTTTAATATTTTGTGGGTTATGTTAAACATATCGAATATGTCTAAGTCGAAGCAGTCGAAATAGATTTCAACTAAAAGTGCACACGTGGACTTGTTCAATTTCTATTGTTTTTGACTTGGTCACTTTTTGAAGTATACCCACGTAGGGTCTCAAGTCCGCGGCTTACCATATCGGTCGCTATCCATCTTCACTGTCACATTTTTCACTGTCTCTTATTAGTAGCACTCTTCACAAAAACTCACATCAGAAATTCTCATTAAATATTAGTAAATGCTCTTCTCGTTAAATGTGAGATTTTGTCGGGGCTTTGTTTTCTTACTCTTTGATGTGCCTAGTTTTTCCATTGCACCACTCTGTATAAAACCACTATAACCTATAAACACTATACACTATATTCTATAAATACTATAATACTATAATAACACTATAAAATATTAAGTATAACCAATGATTTTACAAACACTAAACACAATTATATTAAAAACACTCGAGCGCGCTTTTTACACTTCACGTACACGTTCGATGTCGCGTTGTAAACACCTACCTAATACGATCAAGGACACAATAACTCATCGAACACCTACAACTGCCACTGAGACAGTAACAAAAAATATCCGTTAATACAACGCGCGAAATTATACCTATATACGTGTACCACCAACCTATAGATGTATTTCAAGCGATACCAACAGATGAAACGTTCGCCCGGAAAAATAAAAACAAATACACTTGCAATTCGCATACATTTGCGATTATGTTTATATATTGTAAAATAAATTGAGTTAACATTATTGTTTTTTATTTTATTATATAATTATTTATATAATTATCCTAATATAGGATATTAGGATAATTGCGCGCGCCACTGAGCACCGCATTCCATTAGTTTGCATATCAAACGAAAGCACTATAGAATCATAGGACCAAGTAGGTCCATTGTATAACATTGCATTAAGTCCATTGATTTAAAACAAAGTGACGTACAAGCAGGTGCGGGCAACGAACAAGAGTGAGGTCGTAGGATATAACTTTTATGTTGCTAGTGTGCTTTTATCGCAATCGTAGGACCTTAAATATCGGTTGTAGAGAAAAAAGCAGAGTGATCAAAATTGTAGGAAACGTAACTATCTATATACAACTTTGTTCCTCTACAATTATGTCCCAAGGTTAATAGTAAACGATAATTCAATAACTATAAGCATTTTACCACTTTATTCCCACTTGATTCGAAAAATATCGATCGTACGATAAAAATTGTAATTACAAAAGAAAATCATATTTAACAAATTAAGTCCTTACCATTTCTGTTAAAAAGTTGAAAATTGTCGAGATATTGAGCAAAAACAATTCCCCGCTAAATGCAAGATAGCATCTGCGGAATTGGGCGCCATTTTGAATTTAGAGTACCGGTAACCCCCCGTAAAGGTTTGAGCAATAAAATTGCTGACGAGAATTTTTATAAGATAAAACCTTTTTTTACTAACCCGGCTGAGCTACTAATATAATAGGTACCTATACAGAAATAAGTATAATACTTATCTACGTTCGATTAGTGAGTTTATAGAGCTATTACTTATATAACATCATATTACATTCCCAATTATATTATTATGCAGATCATAACAATATATTATACCTACATATTTTTTATACCTACATTAATTTTACACATGCCCACGTACAATATAAATCTGATCAAGATGTTCCTTCGCCAAGATCTGTCTACGCCCATGGAAAGCGCATGATCCAAGTGACTGCCTTGACTCGTTCTTTGATTGATATGCATCTCTAAAATACACGAGGATCGAGGATCTATAAATCAACATAGATTTAGATTATTTAGAGCCGTGTGCCAGCGTCAATGAATTGAAAAAGTTTCCCACATTAATAAAAAATATATGAAAGATATTTGTTTATCTGTAGGTACATCTAAATATGCCTGGTATAGTCTTAGACTCTTAGTTGTTTGTTTTTACTTGTTTAAAAATGTATTGGGTACTAATTAATTAAATATTAAATTAATACATCGGTCCAATATAACAACGATTGTGTTGTTGATACTGTAGATGTTGCTAATAAATTACGGAGTATAACGTTATCTACCAGTAGTGGTTTCGATCGCTATAAAAGTTTTAAAGTTTTGAAGTCTATTTTTATGGATTATGGTGCGTGAAAGCAGAGAACCAGTTATTCACATTTACACAGGTATATTTGGTTGCATAGTCATAGTGGTTGGCCGCACACCATTCCATATCCACTGGGGGGATTTTGCAGGTGTTCAAGTGGAACGGAACACAAAGTCTATGAACTAGCTATATAATAAAAAATTATAATAAATATGTATACCAAATAGGTATACAATTTAGTACAAATATAATATAAAACACATGCGTAAGCGTAAATAAACATATTCCAGAAGCCAAACAATAACGGTTTATATGCAATATACAAGTACCGTAAAATCACTTTTAAATCATGACGTGACAATGATCCCTATGTTGGGTAGCTTGGGTAGTCCAAACCAGAATTCACAGAACCGTGTTTGACTGGTTGCCTGCACTTGAATATTAAATATGTACCTGCAACGTATCCACGTTTGTGTAATTTCACCTTTTTGAACGCCCTGGGGTAGTTTGTGCTCCACTCGGAGAGAGTTGCAAAAGGACAATAAATCTGCCATATAGCGGTACACATTTCCGAATTTTTTTTGCCAGTCAGACCTTTTGCAGGAAAAAAGTACATAATATGAACATAAAAGTACTATGATACTTTTATATCAATATATCCCAATAGTGGAGTGGATCTAGGTTTCGAAAACATACATTCAAATTCAAAATTATTTTTGCCCTATCTACCAAGTCTTGTCCCCCCATCATTTTGGCATGGTTTGTGCAGACGGGGCAAAAGGGGGAGGGGGGAACGATCAATCAAAAGCATAGGACAATTGTTTTACTCCATATCTCGGCGGCTTTTGACTTTACAATTCATATAAAAAATGAAGAGTAGGAGACGCAATCTTTTTTTGTTGAAAAACTATTATAAAGGAATTATGAGGGCGCAGGCTGGGGGCGGTGAGATAATTAAGAGAGGAGGGAAGGGGGAGAAACGAAAATTTTTAAAATGCCAATAACTTCTCTGAATATTGACCGATCTTAAAAAATCAAAAGGCTTTTTCTTCGTTTCTTCATACAACGGCATTAGTGAATATTTTTATTTTGCAAACAAGCCCCTGGGCTCAAAAAAAAACGATTTGCTTGTGCCTTCAAACGAAAAATTTTAAAATGCCCGGAACTCATCTGAATATTGACCGATCTTAAAAAATTAAACGGCTTTTTCTTCGCTTCTTCATACCCTATACGATGGCATTAGCGAATATTTTTTTGTTGCAAACAAACGTCTAGCGCGCAAAAAAAGCGATTTGTCTGTTTTTTCAAACGGTATGAGGGAA
Source organism: Tetropium fuscum (assembly GCA_964058915.1). Taxonomy (NCBI): domain Eukaryota; kingdom Metazoa; phylum Arthropoda; class Insecta; order Coleoptera; family Cerambycidae; genus Tetropium; species Tetropium fuscum. Next base: position 145 of record CAXKVY010008789.1, on the reverse strand, counting down.
GGGAGTGGAAGAGACAAATTTTCTACTAGTCGACTAGTTCTACTTTTTTCGACCTTTGCAAAACCTAACTAGATCAAAATCAGATGATTAGGAGGAGAGCTAGGGGTCTTCAAAGTTTTTATTACGCAGCAGGAGAATGGAGAGG
>CAXKVY010008788.1:0-17414 GCA_964058915.1 Tetropium fuscum | reverse complement strand
GATCATTCCCAGCGTTGCAGTAGGAAGATTCTTAAATACTCTCGTCTTTTCTATAAGTTTCCTCGCAGCAAATAAAAACAACTCAGTTCTTAAATGTTCAGACAGAGTGGAGAGAATCTCACTTTCATTAAAGTAATGTTTCTGCATCTTGTATTCATAGAAGCGCACTAACCTTGCCCTTAGCTGCTTCGGCAAGTTCTTCGAGTTCATGTAATCTATCAGATGAGTCATGCGACGTTCGTAGCTGCTCTCTGAAAAACCAGCTATCCCGAACGTTCTTAACACTTCTGCCAAGAGGTACAAGGTATAGAGTCTCCCAAACAGGGCTACAATGCTGAGGAATATTTGTTCATTTGTTAGCGAAATATAGTATTTGTTATAGCCAGCCCCAAAAAAGTAACACGAAGATATTAACAAGCACTCCATATAAATCTTCACAGCTGTGATTTCGCTATCCGGATGGATATTAGCTTGAGATAACCAGGACCCCACTGGCCAATTATAGTCGTATAATAACAATGTCAGTAGATATGGCACACAAGAAAATATGTGCAAAATCATATACGTTTTTAAAATGTTTACAAAAGCAAAGCGAATTAGTTTCCATGAATGAAGATAATTGTATAATATGCTCAAAATGCAATTCATTCTTACGCAGTAACTGAACACTTCCATGAATCTCAAAAGAATCAAAAAGTTTATATCTTGAAACACTTCGACGAATCCGGAAATTCGCGTTACTGCAATTCCGATAGTGCCCGTGGCTATTAAGTCGAAGAAGAAGAACGTAGTAACATAGTGACAAACTATTTTTCTTGGTTCAATAATAATTGTGTTGGTCTTCTGCTCTATGTATCCTATGAAGAAGAATAACATTATCCATATTCTTTGGGCGACTAGTATCAAGTAATAATCGATAAAATGCAACCACTCACTCTTCTCGCCCATGTTGTCAAGTAAAGGTTTCGTAAATATACTGTAAATCCATAGGAGACAAAATGTTATTTCAATCAGAGTATTAGCCTTACTAAATGGATGAATAATATAGAAGTAAGGACTACAGGAATGTCTTTTCCGTTCTGTTGTTAATGCGGATTTTGTTCTGAAGAATCGCTTACATTTAAAGTTGTTTGGGTTTAATATTATGAGCGTCCTAAGATATCTGCATCCTCTTGTATACCATGAGGCGTACGGCGGTAGTTTTGAGAAACCAGAGGTGTCTTTAGGTGGTAATTTGCAAATATGACCATCTTTTGTATTCTTCATTGCAAAACTTATAACTTGTCACTTTGAAGACTGTGCAATGCATGGCCAGCTTTTGAATATATTTATACTATGTAGGTACATGATTGAATTAATAGATAAATAGAGTTAGTTCAGGCTACTAGCTGATCAATAGCACCAGCCATATTAATAGAATATGTACGAAAAAGACATCAATAAATATACAAGAAGACAGTAATAATAAATATAGTAGGTAGTTCAGTCAACGAATGGCCCAAAAAGTGGTGTAGAGTGCGTGAGCAGACACCTAAACGATTCCTTTATGAACTTTTTCAAGGTGCTTAGGGAATGAACATACTAAAAGTCCTGACGTCTAGGAGGTGAGCCGACGGGCGTGCACAAAGAGGTTCCACTTTTGAATTTTGTGCTTATACGTCGAAAACGGTGCATCGTAGAAAAAATTTTCTCATGAGAAATTAAAGCTCTTGAAATTCTCTACAACCTATATACCTTTCGAATTGGCAACCGTTTTTCAACCACATCCACCGGAAAAGTGAAAATTTTCGAAAATAAGATTTGTAACACATTTTTTATCTAACCTTCCTTCCCATATACCTAGCGCATAATGTTTTTCGAACATTTTTTTTATCCAAAGCGGATGTTTTACGATAAAAACATTTTAAGTACATTTATGTTCAAAAATTTCAATTTATGTTCAAAAATGTCAGTTCATCTCCTTACTACAGACAAAGCTCCAGCAGAATGAGATATAGACTCTCCAGGCCACCAATGATGCTGACGTCCTGATCGTGAAGGTTGCTGTGGAACAATCTACTCACAGTTCTGTGGCGGTCGTTGGTGAGGATATGGACCTCGCTGTCCTTTTGGTAGCTTAGACTCCTCCCAACCAAGACATCCTGCTGCTAAAACCCGCTCGAGGAAAAATCAAAACCATGGCACTATCCACACCTGAGATGCAGCAGCATGATTTTGAACACATCCTGTTCTTACAGTCATTTACCGGTTGCGACACAACATCTGCAACTTTTAGGAGAGAAGCAAGGTGGGCTTCTCAAAACTGTATTTGAAATCAAGGAAGCGACAATGATCTTTTACAACCCCTCCTCCACTCACGGCGAGGTTGAAGAGGCTGGGAAGATGTGTTTCCTCAAATGTTATGGGGCACCAGCAAGACAGACCTCCCTCAACTAGTACCGCTTCCAGTTGTGAGGTTAGTCGCAAATATAAAGCCTGACATCAGCTCCCTCCCACCAACTGAAAGCGTAGCTAAACAGCATTCCTAGCGTATCTACAACCTAATACGATCTAATACAAAATAATATTAAGACGGCGCTTCCAAAAAGTTCTCCCCATTTGCAAGTGGTGCTTTTTAACTCTTCAAACAAATGACAGTTGAGGACAATGAATATTGTTTGTTTTTTGATCTATTTTCCCTTCATAAAAAAATCACCATTTGATTTTTCAAATGTCAAAATGTATTCCAAATGTTTCAAATTTGATATTCAAAGATTTGAACCATAAAAGACATCATAATTGGGTTCATAATATTTCAAAAAGTTCTACCCATTTTCAAGTGACAACAAGGGGTTTTTCCATTTGTTTATATATCTATCTTTACTTTCACTATTATTTTCCTACAAAAATTAACTAACCATTTCAAATGTCGAAAAAAAACTTTTATAAAATTTTTAGAGAATAAAAAAAATTAAATAAAAATTTGGACATTTTCGCAGCAGTGGCTCGAGAATGAGCTGTCCCCTCAAGAGTGGGGGTGGAAACATCTAGGAGACTCTTAGTGCCAATTACAACAGATCCAGCAGCACCGGGAGTTCTACACTGCCAAGGGAATTGCTTCAAGGGCGTACCTATTTACGACGAGGACGACGATGAAGACGACATAGAGCCCCTTCAGCAAGAACCACCCATCACTGCAGACGAGGATGCCATTGACGAAGAACCCTTATCAGGATCCTCACGGCCAAAGAGGATGAATACGTGAATACGGAAAAAGTTGAGAGTTTGACATTGAGAAGTTATTGAGAGTAAGAACAATGAGAATTATTGATATCGAATAAAAGTACCTACCTTATATATGTGACTTTTTATCATCCCAAAGTTTCTTAAAGAGGTGAAAAGCCCAAAATTCCTCTTTAAATGCTCAGAATTCAGCATATAGATACTACAAGATTTTATGTATTTTATAGTTCAATATCTTCTGGATAACTGTATGCCTAATGCTTTTATATATAATATGATCAAATAGAATCACTTCATCACAACTCATTACACGTTTGAGAAAACCAGACGCGAGAACAAGCAATGTCCTTGGTACAAGACTAATTAAATTTTAAACAGTTTAGGTTAAGAACGAACCTAAATAATCAAGTACAATAAAATCAAAATCAAAATAGACCACCTATATCTAACAAAAATAATAATAATTTTCAGAAACCATCAAATTTTCAAAATAACGTTGCACATAATCAAAAACCATATATGGAAAATAATGTTAATCATCTACAACAAAACCAATTTAGATCTTTACATCAACTATATACCCCTTCGAACAAAATAATAATTTGGCAAATCAGCAAAATTATTATACTAAACCTTATTCAAATTTCAATCAGTCTAACAGAAGTCAAGTTATACCACAAACAAATGCATTTTAACCGAATTCGAACACCCAAGGAATTCAACCTAAACCAACGCATATGGAAATAAATAGTATTAATCACAAATACAAAATTTAATGCACAAGAATATTACCATAATTATATATATATATATATATATATATATATATATATATATATATATATATATATATATATATATATATATATATATATATATATATATATATATATATATATATATATATATATATATATATATATATATATAAATATATATATATATATATATATATATATATATATATATATATATATATAATATATATATATATATATATATATATATATATATATATATATATATATATATATATATATATATATATATATATATATATATATATATATATATATATATATATATATATATATATATATATATATATATATATATATATATATATATATATATATATGATACTGTTCATCCAACACAGAATTAGAATTTATTTTATGATAGGTACATCTGAACCATCAAACTATCAAGACTCATATGATAATTTTTATCCACAACCTAATGACGAATGCGCAGACATTTCCGATTAAAATAATTACTGCGATATAAATAATGTTGAACAAGAGCAATCTAAACATTATACATATACAGAAGATTCATCTATACCATGCTCATCTACTCACTAGTGCACAGATAGCACCAGATCAATCAAATTTTATCCAAACTTCCACCACACCCCCGAAAATATAACACAAATAATTTTAAATGTTGATAACAGTGCAAGACTAAGATATATTTCCATATCAAATTTAAATGCAATGTTTCTAATTAATACAGGAAGCAGAGCAGTAGAAGCTTTATAAATCGTTATTTATCACATGAACATGTTCCTAATTGTATTCAAAATAATAATTTCGTAGTGAAAACAGCGTTCGGTATCTCCTACCATAATGAAATTTTAAGCATTCCATTATTCTCTTATTTAAACAATAACCATGAACATGCATTTCATCTCTTCGACTTTTTCCCAAACTTCAAAGGATTAATAGGTTTATAGTTACTAGAGGAACTTGGAGAAAAAATTTACCTAGGACGAAATCAACTGGAACTGTTACCAATGAGCAGAAACAATCATTTTCTCTACTATGCTATTACATACTAGTATACCAATATACGAATTATAGAAAAAATATTAGCCAAGATATAACAGTTCAACAAAACCCAGACAATAAAATTTTAGAAAGAATTTTAACGAATTAGAAATACTCCGTTCACTTGACAATATTAATCGCAATCTCGATATGACTAAAAATAAACACCCTAATGATATAATTCTTTTAAAACTATTGGACAACGAACCTATAATTTTAATAAAATACATTGTTCTGAAACAGAAACGGGTACCCAACTTAATCAGCACATAGATAAGCTATGCAAAACTAATCTTAGAGATGTCAGACTTGACCATTACATTTTTTGGGCCTTTATCCAGGGCCTTTATATACTCTTGCTCGTAGAGTGGTGCGATCGTAATTTTTACAACGGTTTTGAAAACTTCAGAACATTATCTGACTTGTACGTTAAAATTATGTTAAAATGGATCAAAGGGCAAGAACTGGCGCCGGTTTTCATATCCGCCGATCCACTACCCGCTCCACTGTAGTCAAGCGCGTTCAAATATCAACAAATATTAAATTTCCAATCCAATTAAGAAAAGTACATTAAAAGGCATGTAGCTATTGGTTAATAGAATTGTAGATAACATTTGTTGGAAAACATTTGCAAATAAGGAAATAACAAACTTACTAGGGACTAGGACTTCCTTGCAAGCAAATAACAAAGCCGCAAAAGAGTCGTAATACGTAATCAGATGCAGAAGCCACGTTTTTTTTCCAGTCCGGGTGTAAATTCCCATAAACTTTATTTAAACTAGTATAACAAATTCAGAATAGCAAAGAATTGCACAGTAGGGAAGTGTTTCAGAAACAGTTGTATAAAATAAGTTGTTGAGTATTAGTTTTAGAGAGAGAAGTAGAGAGAAGTTTTATCTAGTGTTAAATTGTTATATCATCCAAGGGAAGTGAGCCATGACAGTCCTATACATATGTGAATTAAAAACATAAACCCTATTCCCACAAAACTGTCGAACTATAGTGTTTTCGTTTGATATACAAACTAGAGCAAAAAATTTTGCGGCATTTTACAAAGATAACCCGTACCAATTACTATAAGAAGCGGTAAATCACATCACTATGCAATACAAAAGGATATTTAGTGTAAAATTGTATACCGCCACAATTTCTTGTGAACAGAACTAGGCGTGGGTACACTGCAAAAAGTGACCAAGTCATTGTTTCTTGATTTTTAGTTATTGGTAACAAGTGAATTAGTTATTGGTAACAAGTATACCTTTATTAGAAAAACATGACCTAAGTCAGATTTTAATATTTTGTGGGTTATGTTAAACATATCGAATATGTCTAAGTCGAAGCAGTCGAAATAGATTTCAACTAAAAGTGCACACGTGGACTTGTTCAATTTCTATTGTTTTTGACTTGGTCACTTTTTGAAGTATACCCACGTAGGGTCTCAAGTCCGCGGCTTACCATATCGGTCGCTATCCATCTTCACTGTCACATTTTTCACTGTCTCTTATTAGTAGCACTCTTCACAAAAACTCACATCAGAAATTCTCATTAAATATTAGTAAATGCTCTTCTCGTTAAATGTGAGATTTTGTCGGGGCTTTGTTTTCTTACTCTTTGATGTGCCTAGTTTTTCCATTGCACCACTCTGTATAAAACCACTATAACCTATAAACACTATACACTATATTCTATAAATACTATAATACTATAATAACACTATAAAATATTAAGTATAACCAATGATTTTACAAACACTAAACACAATTATATTAAAAACACTCGAGCGCGCTTTTTACACTTCACGTACACGTTCGATGTCGCGTTGTAAACACCTACCTAATACGATCAAGGACACAATAACTCATCGAACACCTACAACTGCCACTGAGACAGTAACAAAAAATATCCGTTAATACAACGCGCGAAATTATACCTATATACGTGTACCACCAACCTATAGATGTATTTCAAGCGATACCAACAGATGAAACGTTCGCCCGGAAAAATAAAAACAAATACACTTGCAATTCGCATACATTTGCGATTATGTTTATATATTGTAAAATAAATTGAGTTAACATTATTGTTTTTTATTTTATTATATAATTATTTATATAATTATCCTAATATAGGATATTAGGATAATTGCGCGCGCCACTGAGCACCGCATTCCATTAGTTTGCATATCAAACGAAAGCACTATAGAATCATAGGACCAAGTAGGTCCATTGTATAACATTGCATTAAGTCCATTGATTTAAAACAAAGTGACGTACAAGCAGGTGCGGGCAACGAACAAGAGTGAGGTCGTAGGATATAACTTTTATGTTGCTAGTGTGCTTTTATCGCAATCGTAGGACCTTAAATATCGGTTGTAGAGAAAAAAGCAGAGTGATCAAAATTGTAGGAAACGTAACTATCTATATACAACTTTGTTCCTCTACAATTATGTCCCAAGGTTAATAGTAAACGATAATTCAATAACTATAAGCATTTTACCACTTTATTCCCACTTGATTCGAAAAATATCGATCGTACGATAAAAATTGTAATTACAAAAGAAAATCATATTTAACAAATTAAGTCCTTACCATTTCTGTTAAAAAGTTGAAAATTGTCGAGATATTGAGCAAAAACAATTCCCCGCTAAATGCAAGATAGCATCTGCGGAATTGGGCGCCATTTTGAATTTAGAGTACCGGTAACCCCCCGTAAAGGTTTGAGCAATAAAATTGCTGACGAGAATTTTTATAAGATAAAACCTTTTTTTACTAACCCGGCTGAGCTACTAATATAATAGGTACCTATACAGAAATAAGTATAATACTTATCTACGTTCGATTAGTGAGTTTATAGAGCTATTACTTATATAACATCATATTACATTCCCAATTATATTATTATGCAGATCATAACAATATATTATACCTACATATTTTTTATACCTACATTAATTTTACACATGCCCACGTACAATATAAATCTGATCAAGATGTTCCTTCGCCAAGATCTGTCTACGCCCATGGAAAGCGCATGATCCAAGTGACTGCCTTGACTCGTTCTTTGATTGATATGCATCTCTAAAATACACGAGGATCGAGGATCTATAAATCAACATAGATTTAGATTATTTAGAGCCGTGTGCCAGCGTCAATGAATTGAAAAAGTTTCCCACATTAATAAAAAATATATGAAAGATATTTGTTTATCTGTAGGTACATCTAAATATGCCTGGTATAGTCTTAGACTCTTAGTTGTTTGTTTTTACTTGTTTAAAAATGTATTGGGTACTAATTAATTAAATATTAAATTAATACATCGGTCCAATATAACAACGATTGTGTTGTTGATACTGTAGATGTTGCTAATAAATTACGGAGTATAACGTTATCTACCAGTAGTGGTTTCGATCGCTATAAAAGTTTTAAAGTTTTGAAGTCTATTTTTATGGATTATGGTGCGTGAAAGCAGAGAACCAGTTATTCACATTTACACAGGTATATTTGGTTGCATAGTCATAGTGGTTGGCCGCACACCATTCCATATCCACTGGGGGGATTTTGCAGGTGTTCAAGTGGAACGGAACACAAAGTCTATGAACTAGCTATATAATAAAAAATTATAATAAATATGTATACCAAATAGGTATACAATTTAGTACAAATATAATATAAAACACATGCGTAAGCGTAAATAAACATATTCCAGAAGCCAAACAATAACGGTTTATATGCAATATACAAGTACCGTAAAATCACTTTTAAATCATGACGTGACAATGATCCCTATGTTGGGTAGCTTGGGTAGTCCAAACCAGAATTCACAGAACCGTGTTTGACTGGTTGCCTGCACTTGAATATTAAATATGTACCTGCAACGTATCCACGTTTGTGTAATTTCACCTTTTTGAACGCCCTGGGGTAGTTTGTGCTCCACTCGGAGAGAGTTGCAAAAGGACAATAAATCTGCCATATAGCGGTACACATTTCCGAATTTTTTTTGCCAGTCAGACCTTTTGCAGGAAAAAAGTACATAATATGAACATAAAAGTACTATGATACTTTTATATCAATATATCCCAATAGTGGAGTGGATCTAGGTTTCGAAAACATACATTCAAATTCAAAATTATTTTTGCCCTATCTACCAAGTCTTGTCCCCCCATCATTTTGGCATGGTTTGTGCAGACGGGGCAAAAGGGGGAGGGGGGAACGATCAATCAAAAGCATAGGACAATTGTTTTACTCCATATCTCGGCGGCTTTTGACTTTACAATTCATATAAAAAATGAAGAGTAGGAGACGCAATCTTTTTTTGTTGAAAAACTATTATAAAGGAATTATGAGGGCGCAGGCTGGGGGCGGTGAGATAATTAAGAGAGGAGGGAAGGGGGAGAAACGAAAATTTTTAAAATGCCAATAACTTCTCTGAATATTGACCGATCTTAAAAAATCAAAAGGCTTTTTCTTCGTTTCTTCATACAACGGCATTAGTGAATATTTTTATTTTGCAAACAAGCCCCTGGGCTCAAAAAAAAACGATTTGCTTGTGCCTTCAAACGAAAAATTTTAAAATGCCCGGAACTCATCTGAATATTGACCGATCTTAAAAAATTAAACGGCTTTTTCTTCGCTTCTTCATACCCTATACGATGGCATTAGCGAATATTTTTTTGTTGCAAACAAACGTCTAGCGCGCAAAAAAAGCGATTTGTCTGTTTTTTCAAACGGTATGAGGGAAGGGAGTGGAAGAGACAAATTTTCTACTAGTCGACTAGTTCTACTTTTTTCGACCTTTGCAAAACCTAACTAGATCAAAATCAGATGATTAGGAGGAGAGCTAGGGGTCTTCAAAGTTTTTATTACGCAGCAGGAGAATGGAGAGGAGTAAGGCTAAGGCCCTGGTCGGGCTCAAAATCAAGGGGAAACATTGGGTAAAAAGCGTAAAAATCTAAAAGGGGGCAAGCATGTGTCCAGTGTGTAGGAAACGAAAAATTCGTGTGAAAATATAATCATGGCAAATATGGATTAACTTGCTTACATATTCAGTAAAAATCACTGTAAGTAATAAAATTATGTCCAACAGTTATATAGATTACGTAAAATATCATCTTTATTTTAGTGGAATCGTAGATATGTTGCAAGTGCATCGTGTAAAAGCCCTGCAGGAAGCGCAGAACAATACAAACATATATTACTGAGGTATTTTTTCGTATATTAATAATAAATATATTAATATTATATTTGGTATAATAATAAACTGACAAATCATGCGAATGGAAGAAGCCATCCTCATATGGAAAATAATCATACAGTAGAGGAAAAAAATGTGTGAAATATACTCATATCTTAAATGGAATTCAGTTCGAACGTAAAAGAAGTACCAGTATTACCTACACTCAGTGTGAAATATTATTATTTTTCTAATTTTGACATGTAAAGTGAGACTTTTCAGAACCCTTTGACGTTAAGAAACGTCTTACTTTTCACAACCAGTTACGAAAAGTAAAATATTACGCAACTGGTGATGTAACTTACATTTCACCATCAGTTATGAAATATTTACTACAAAAAATGAACAACTTCAACGTGAATCGTCTTTATTCAACATTAACATTCACAAATTCGAACTATTATAATATATATTTGTAACACAATTATTCAGATTAACTCCAGCTGACAAAGAAGTTTTCGCATTTGAATTTATTTGTGTATTTTCCACCGATGTCGCTCCAAGAATCCTGGACGCAATTCTCTGCTTATTTTCTATGGAATTTTCAATATAGCCTTCTGCTACTGTATTCGACCTCCATCCACCATGTTGTTCAATTTTTAGAATATCTGCACCGGAATCTGCAAGCAGTGTAGTGGATGATCTTCGGAAACAGTGGCCGGTAAATAAACCGGCATTTGGCAAATTTAAAAAATGGGCTATATTTTTGGGTAAATTTGCAAAGGTATAATACCCACAGGTTGGGATCCACATTTTCCATGGGAGTACTTCACAAAAAATCGATCATTTTTTAAATTTAGTAGTCGCAAAGAAACATATTTTTTTATAATGTTAATGAAGTTTAAATCTTCCGTACCTCCAGATGTTATTGCAAATTCGCGAAATATTTTCGTTTTTGTATTAGGAATTGTTACTTTAATGTACCGTCCTTGGTCAATCACATTTTCCACACGCAGGAAAGTCAATTCACTTTTCCGGCAAGCACCAGCGATTCCAATAATTAAAGCTACCTAAAATTTTAAAAAATCAAATAAAAACTGTGTCAAGTAACATAAATACATAAAACATTATATTTTTACTTTTATTTGGAATATCAGACTTGCCTTAGTCATTAAGTGATGTAGATCGTCAGATTTTCTGAGAAAACAACAATGTTTTCTTTCGTCAGGGCATTTGATTTTTTAAGCTGGTAACCATCGAAGTGGCGCTTTAAAAATGATATTACTTCTTAATATCCACATTTCTTTTTAGTGATATTTCTGTTCTCATCATCGAATATATAGGCACCATAATGTGGAACTCTTCACATTCTTCTTTCCTTGGAAATACGCCAAGACGATTTTCTCGTTGATGTGCTTCACCTTTTTATCCACGCACCAAGCAGTAAACTTCGTATAGGCTAAATCATACTTTAACTTCGACTTTGTGGGAATAATAGTAGATAACGCGCATTGGGCCGCTTCTTCTATGTCACTAGGAATATCGCTTTCGGTATCTGACATTATACTGGTATGATATCTACTGATTTACTTCTACGAAAATAAATGTTCTAGAAGTGTCAAGCTTGACAATAAGAAATAAGTTTAAGTATCTTAGCAACAGTACACTGCAAATATGAACATAACGTGATTTATAAATTTTAAAAAAATCTATGAAGTTAGAATAATTAATTATACAGACAAGTCGTGATCAAAATTAAAAAAAAATCTTGTATGAAACACGTTGCTCGTTAATCTGCTCGTTTCACTAAATAGTACTTTTCCCAACTGGTTGCATAAGTGTCAAAATTACAAAAACTGTATATATTTAATATTTATATCAGAAATAACCTTTAGGGTTGATATACTCAGAAACGATTTTTTTTAGAATCCCTGATACTAGAAGTGGAGAACTTTTATTTCAGATTGTTGGCCACTGTTAACGGAAAAAAGTGAAAATTAATATTTGACAAATGAAGTAAACATAACAGAAATTGTAAGCACCTAAATAATTTAAAACAAAAAGTTTAGTTCAATGTTAAATGGTAGCAATGATTCATGATATGTGAATAAGTCTCTGATGGTAGTGAATTCACAGCATTTACAATTTCGCTCACAGAAGAATGAAGCCCGATATATGTGAGATATTGACACGTAGAAAGAGCAGGATCTGAAATACCTTCTACAACTAAAATAATTTAATAAGTAAAATACAAAGTGTTTAATTTCTTCCGTTACATTTGGTCTATTGCAAACCGCCATAACTTTTTTAGTTTAAACGGAATATATTTCTTACCCCTAATTACGTATAATTAAATTCCCTTTTGTTTACTACTAGGGTTCTATTAGTGAAGGTTATAACTTTTTGGACATTTGCAATTTTGTTACATTTTTAACAATCTAAAGTAAAAATGCTGTCAAAAGTTTATTTTACCTCTATCTCTCTATATCTCGTCGGCTGTGGCGACTGTCAAAGTTGTCGAGTTTCTTCAAATCAAGTCAGTCCTAACCTTTCAACTCTTTGGTTACCACCACGCAAACTACCCACGCACATAAATGTCACGTGCCGCGTATTCCTTATTGTGCGTGGTGTTGTAATACCAATTTTTTTTACAATTTATTTGATACTACTTGCTTGATGTTACGAATCATGATTTGGGTAATGGACATTACTTCATCTTTTCATACATATTTTTCTAATTTTGACATGTAAAGTGAGATTTGAGAGTAAAATATTACGCAACTGGTTGTTGAAAGTTCATTTCATAGTAGGTTAAGACCTGACGAGCTATGAAACTGACGAGCTGACGAGCTATCACACCGTTTCAACCTACTGCATTGTTTTTAAACATATAAAATCAGAGTTTTATTCTCAAAAAATATAAAATTGGTGAAAATTAGAAAAAATCTTGTATGAACCACGTTGCGAAAAACTGTGTAACTCGCATCCTTTCGCGGAACTCGCTAGCGCTCGTTCCGCAGAAATCTGCTCGTTACACAAAATAGTACTTTTCCCAACTGATTACATAAATAGCAATTGTGCAATTCTTACGTTTTACACCACTTGTTTTATAATGTGTGAATGATTGTTGCTGTTTTTTACATTTTCATTGTGACATGCGCATTTATAGTTTGTTTTTCTTAAGCAATATATTTGTATATTTTACGACTTGCCAAAAATTGTTTGTGATCTTGATCAAATAAACCATTAACGAAATTATGTCGTAGGTATATGTATATGTAAATATATAATATGTAGTATATATGTTCTGTGAACTTTAGTATAATGAAAAATGGAAAATAAAAAGAAATATGTTTCGCTTTGATTTAGAGCCCGGGCCGAGCCCCCCACTCCTCTTTGTTCTGCATAGTAAAAACTTTGAATTCCTCTAGCTCCCCTCCTAATCATCCGATTTTGATCTAGTTGGGCTAGAATTAAAGGTCGAAGAAAAAATCTGTCGACAGGTAAAAAAAATATTCGTCTAAATAGTATTGTCGTACTCTACATTTTTTGTATCAACTTTTTTTTTATATAGTCAAAAGCCGCCTAGATATGCATTAAAAATGGTATCCCGTGCTTTTAATTGATCGTGTCACCCTTGACCCAGTCTGCATAAACCATGCCAAAATTAACAACAGTAAAATATGTTGGGACTACATTCAACATAAAAATAACTCATCTAGAAGAATATTTGATGACGTTGCCACATACGATAAACCTAATTTGATAATAAATGCATTACGCCAATATTTTCGTAGTTGTATACCTACAACCAGTTATAATTTAGCCACGGGCGTCGCACCAAATATACTGTCATCTACGGGTGTCATATACGGGCATCATATACGGGCATCAATACGGGCGTCGCTCTAATATACTGTCGTCTATAGATAATCTTAAATATAAGCCTACCTCCGGAGATGGTCAAATACCCAGCTATTTAATAAAAGACTGCAAGCATATATTTGCCTATCCATTATTAATATTATTTAATTTGTGCCTGAAAACGTACTACGTTTCCGGATTTGTGGAAGGCGGGGAATTTCCTATTTTGAAGTCTGTTGATCCGGCATCGATAATGAATTATCGCTCTATTATTATTCTAAACAACTTCGCTAAAGTTTTCGAAAAGTCATTGTACAACCTAATCTACCCATTTGCAATGGGATATCTCATAACCAGCATTGTTTTATGGAGAGGAGGTACGCTGCTACGAATCTCGTTTCACGCAATTTTTATCTGAGGTTATTGATAACCAAGGTCAGGTAGATGTGGTGTACACTGACTTTTCAAAGGCTCTTGATCGCATATATCACGGAATTTTATTAAGTAAATTAACTGAATCTGGTTTATGTAAATCACTTATAAATTTTTGTACGTCATATTTGAATAATATAATTCAATATGTTGCGTGCCATGATTATATATCTGACAACTTTTTGGCATTATCTGGAGTACCTCAAGGATCCAATTTAGGGCCACTTCTATTCTTACCTTTTATACATGACTTATGTTCCCTTATCAACTGTCAATATTTAATGTTTGCTGATGACCTAAAAATTTGTTTTCAAGATTGAAACTATATCTGATTGTACTAATATTCAAAATCAATTGATTAAAATAGAACATTAGTGTCCTGAGAACAACTTAAGCGTGAATGTATCAAAATTTAAAGTAGTAACCCACACACGAAAACAATCTCAAATTTCATTTTGTTACACATTTGACTCATGTATGTTACAACGGTGTGAAACTGCTAAAGATTTAGGAGTCACTTTCGATATGAAACTTATTTTTTCAGATCACGTTGATGGAATAATACCATCAGCAGAAACTTGTAATGAAGTGGTAATAATTTCCCCCTCATTACGGTAGTTTCTGAATATTTTGTTACGTATTTAATCCTGCACTTAAATATTATAATTTGTTCTGTTTATATAGGCCGTAAAATTCCATTTCATTTCAGCTATTTAGTTATACATTCAGATCTGATTATAGTCAAGTAGTAAACAAGCCTATTCTGGGTACCGCGCCGCCTTAAGCCGGCATCCCACGGCGCGTGGCTTGGCGAACCTGACTCGTGGCTTAGGCTTGGGCAAGCTCGCCCAGGCTTGGCTCGTTAAAAGGCTTGGCAAGTGGATGGGTATTCCAACGACGTGTGTTAGCTCGTTGTGCGGATTCGTGCTGGCTGGGCAAAACTTGCTATTTAGTCTTGCCAGTGAGGTACGTACACTTCACTTCGGTTTCACTTCAGTTCATGATACTTTGTATCATGCTTCAGTTTTGAACATGAATAACAGACGACGACGTGTTGCAGCTTGTGCTGCGGCCGCCTACTACATAATGTTAGATAGTTTTTTGATAATGAAGCAAAAGAGAATGAAAAGGCGATGGTAGATAGTAGCTTTGTATAAAAGCCGCACTATGTAAGTACCTATATATTTATATAACATCATGCACAAGGTTTCTGATTGTATGATCTGGATCTCTTGGATTCTAAATCGCTGGCTCCCCTTCGTATAACGACAAAAATTCTAACACTATGTCATTTGACCATTCTATTTCTAAAGCAAATTAAAAGCTCTTTTCCTCCGCAACTACAAGACGCTACTGAACTGAAACCTCAGCAACACGCTTCGATAGTTGTTGGATCGGGTTGAAAGTATACGAGCCGAGCCCAAAGACGCTCGACTTCCTTTGACTCGCATCAGATTTACCGACGAGAAGCGGGAAAACACAAGCCTCCCCAAGCCGAGCCGGAAATGACGAGCGCGTCCATTTCCCTGGCGCGTGGCTCGGCGAGTCTTGCTCGTGACTTGCCGAGCCTTTTCTAAGACCAGGAACCGTAATAGCCGTCTAAGCAGTCGCTCCAAGCAAAGCTAGGAACATTATACAGCGCAACGTACGCCGACTCCCACGAAGACCACGTAGACACCTGTGGAAAGGGAAATCGCGCCATTAATCGTCACCATTAACGCGTGAGAAATCATTTAAAAGCGGCTCCGCCACGCTGAAATATTCAGTAAGCATCTCCTCCTGAGAGAGAAGAATCTGAAGAAACCGTCTAGTCCTTTCAGTGAAAGTAGTAGTAAGTGCGAGTAGTAGAGTGAAGTGACGAGCAACAATGGAACATCGGGTGCCGCGATCATCCCAAAATCCACATGAGTGAATTAGTCCAACCTTCTTCCTTGTCGTGCACTTCGTCTGTACTTCGACAGGAATATTCCCGTCTCAAGTCGTGCACGTCGCCTATATTTCGACTCAGAGATGCCTGCTTTTAGTTCGAGCACTTCGTCTGTATGTCTGTATGTCTGTATGTCAAGCGGGGGAGGACTAGGTGTGCACTTCATCTGTACACCCGCCAGAAGGAATAGGAAGGAACTACTCACTCGTACCACGATAGTCACGCTAAATAAGTACTACAAGTACTCTAGTTTACCCTGCGTTCCCGGACTCATCACTGTGTTACTGTTAAATGTACTGCTGTTAACTATACTGCTACTGCTTTCCCCTGCGCATGCTAAATTAACGCCGCTTTTTCTTAACTCGCTGCCATTTTGTGTCCCCGTAGTGATTAGGTACCTAATACTGTATTTTCGTATGTTGACTTCCAAATGCTAGTCATAATGCTTCTGGCAACGCATTAAACACGCTGGACTGTAATTAAACTGATTCACCTGTGTATATATATATATATATATATATATATATATATATATATATATATATATATATATATATATATATATATATATATATATATATATATATATATATATATATATATATATATATATATATATATATATATATATTACATTATCTGACCTGTCCATAATCTGTTGATCTAAAATACACCTGATGTAACGGTTTATCTGTGTGTTCTTTAAGATAGGGTAATCAAAGGCCTATCTGTGGAAAACGTGACCCCTGGTAATCTGCCTCTCTCCACTCGCAGCTATTCAAGGCCCTTACAGAACCGCCTGTAAGGAAAAGTAGTCTATCTGCACTATAAACAGACGGTGGCGCTGGAGAACCAAGAAGAAGAAAAGACCGTCACAAACTTGAATACTGTAGTGTTGTGTGGTCTCCGATTTATAATGTTTACAAACTGGGATTGGAGAATGTGCAAAGAAAATTTCTAAATTTTAATAC
>CAXKVY010008787.1:0-11240 GCA_964058915.1 Tetropium fuscum | reverse complement strand
CATTATATATCAACGTATTCGTAATGGTTCCCGCGCGTGAGCGAGATAATTTTCAATGCTCATGATAACAGAAGAATGTTAGCCATACGTTTAGTTCGTCAATATGTCGCGTTTACGACGGAACTAGGTCAGGTCATAACTGCTAAACAGTTAGAAAACTGATTTCCTTTTTGATTTTTCATAATAACACTTCGCTTTTCGATAACAACGCTTATGTACAAATATAAAATAGTTACGTGAAATCCTACATATTATGCGCTAACAATATCTTTGCTCCATTGAACACTATCCATTATCCATTGACAGGTGAATTCGAATTATTACGCGTCCAACAGTAATATAGATATAGAATCATTTCAGGAGGCCAGTTTGAAAAGAAAATATGGAAAAGTTGTTTTGAAGGGGTAGACATGTATGAGAGTTTATGATAACTGTCATAAATAATATTCAAATGAGAAATCAAAGCCTATGCGAAGAGAAGTGCCAGTGCTGGTGATTCAAATCATCAACGACCATCATCTAAGCCTACAACCAACAAAATATCAGACTATTTTCTAAAAGAAGATAAAGATCCCATACCGCAAACACTTAACCTGTTTTTGGAACAGAGTTATAATCACGAAGAAACGTGGAAACTTAGAAAAAGATTACTAAAATGAAAATGAAAATGACTAAGTTCTCGCGTTGAACCGTGTCTGATGATTGTTAAATCCTGGTGTGCTTTGTGACCTGGTTGTTCTTTGTGTTTGTTTTGTGCAATTGAACTACAGTAATTACGAGATGAGTTTGTCTCACAGAATAGCTAATTCTACATATATTATTTCTATTCATTTATCATATTTATACATAATATTTCTTGATTCATTTATTTACTACGATTGTAGATTTTAATATAAACAGTATAATAATGACATAGGCATTATACACCATTGATGTTATATTTATTAACTGCTTTGACCTTATAGTAGTACGTCGCGAGTTGACCCTTCGTACTGCTGCTAGTTATAGAGGGTGGGTACTTCATGAGTTGACCCTTAGTACCTTAGTGCAGGCCTAATAATACACTGTTTACCATGGTAGATACTCTGAACTAGCTTCTTGTCCTTCTGGAGAGGTATTTCGCGAGTTGACCCTTAATACCGATGACCCAGAGGATATTCCCTAAGTAGTTACCAAAGTTACCAATGTTACCATAAACATAAGTATTTGAAAGTGAAAGTGGCAGTTTCACTATTTTGAATATTAGTCTTTTGATCACGTCAAATGCCTGTAATGCAATTTATTCTATTTATATCTTTCTTGGCGAATTGGTTATTCAGCTATTTTTTTTGTATCATTTTCAGATGTGTATGTGTCATCTCGACCAACCGCCTGACAATTGCCTGCAAATATATTTTTATTATGTGTAAGTTAGTTTAATTACTTGTTTAATTTTCTGGAGATGTTTTGTTATTAATATTAAAATAAATACTGTTGAATATTGACACTCCAGTCATTACATTAGCCTCACAGTATTAGTATTTTAAATTCAAGTATAAATAATCAATAAAACAAATCGTACATCACTCTGAAGATCCTCAATGAAGGTAAAAGAACTTCTACAACTTCTAAGTGATTCGTTTCCATATATAATATATATATATATATATATATATATATATATATATATATATATATATATATATATATATATATATATATATATATATATATATATATCTATATATATATATATATATATATATATATATATATATATATATATATATATATATATATATATATATATATATATATATATATATATATATATATATATATATATATATCTGTACCCCAGAGCCAGACTATGTTAAGTCCAAAAACTCGATTTTTCAGTAGAGTGGTTTTAGTGAACTAATTTTAGATTTTTTTAAATTGTAAAACGACCTTTACAGCAATCCGTGCAATGGTTGATATTTTAATTAGCTTTAAGGATTATAATTAGGAACATATTGGCAGTTTCAGCTGCTTGCATCTTACTTTTGACTTTTGTGCCACCATAGTTTTGCATAGACAAAAAAAATAATTGTAGGATTTAACATAGGTGTTAAATCCAATGAGGCGGGCTTGAAATATTTTTAATTCACATAACATGTATACTAAATTCAAAAGGGAAAAAAATAGATATTTTTATGAAATCATTTTCTGTTTAATTATAAAGAGAAATATAACAAATAAGAGTTTGGTCCTTAGTAGTATATAAAAAATTTTCTAAACTATTCATCTTCGTCTCCTCCATACTCTAAATTCTTATAATAGTCGTGGCATCTTCTTGGCATCCACTTTAAAAGTTTATGTAAGTGATTATACTTTTTCACTGAAATTGGTTTAGACTTTTCTCTAATAGGTGAAAGAGATATGGGAATGCAGTCATTTCGTCTGGTTTTTCTGTTGAAGTAGACTTCTAAAAAATCATCACCAAAATCCGTTTTGTAATATAGAATTCCAGGGTTACTTTTTCTAACTTGCATATAAACTGCTTGAGATTTAAAAAAATCTTTTCCGTCGCTATGTTTTTTCTTGTTGATATATGGTGTAGCTGATCCCTCAAAAAGTTCTTTAAAATTCTTAAAATCAGGAATATCCATGTTAACTACAGTCATCTGTTTCTTTGTTCCACATAATCGTATAATTTGTTGCCAATCCCAGGGAGTCATAATTTCAAATTGTGGGACTTTCTTCCTCTCGCGTTCTATCACCGAATGAACAGCATCAGCTTCCAAATTCCAAATGTATATGTCCCCTTGCTAAATATTTGTGGTTAACAACATTAACATTTGGCTTATTACGAAGAATCATAAAATATAACATAACCATTAAGATGTTTCTATTTTGCCTCGGACAGTTGTCCGACCAAATTGTTATTTCTTTTACATCATCTGAGACATGGCCTAAAACCCTAAAAATATTTTCCTCGTTCTAGAGGACCATGGAATAGAAGTCGAACCTTCTTAAAAGAAACGAACTGGTATTTTAACAAATACACACCAAAAATATTTTAACTACGCACGAGGTGTATGTTCACAGATGGACTTAACATATCAGACTGAGCGTTAATCCAGAGACTAATAAGGTTAAAGCGACTTAACTTTGTTTGCCTCTAGGGAAGCCGTGGACTTAATATAGTTTAAAAGGCCCTATTTTCGCTAATTTCAAACATACGATAAAACGAAAAATACGAAACGATGCGCCATAAAATGTTAAGTAACTTAACATGCTTAGTTAAAATATTGCAAATTTGGACTTAACATAGTCTGGCTCTGGGGTACAGATATATATATATATATATATATATATATATATATATATATATATATATATATATATATATATATATATATATATATATATATATATATATATATATATATATATATATATATATATATATATATATATATATATATATATATATATATATATATATATATATATATATATATATATATATATATATATATATATATATATATATATATATATATATATATATATATATATATATATATATATACATATATAGATATAAATATATATATATATATATATATATATATATATATATATATATATATATATATATATATATATATATATATATACATATATAGATATAAATATAGATATAAATATATATATATATATATATATATATATATATATATATATATATATATATATATATATATATATATATATATATATATATATATATATATATATATATATATATATATATATATATATATATATATATATATATATATATATATATATATAGATATATATATATATATATATATATATATATATATATATATATATATATATATATATATATTTTGTGAAAAGTAATCTTGGGTTTGTAGCATTTCATTACATAGAAATAAGCAAATAGACGAATAAGAAAGAACATTCTTATTCATCTTTCTTATTCGTCTATTTGCTTATTTCTATGTAATGAAATGCTACAAACCCAAGATTACTTTTCACAGAATAAATATGAATAGCAAAGAATTTCAAAGCTAATATATATATATATATATATATATATATATATATATATATATATATATATATATATATATATATATATATATATATATATATATATATATATATATTGGTTCCGTGCCTTCCCTGTGTATAATTTTTTTAACCTAATATCAGAGCGATTCATAAAAAAATTAGGATATCTGAAGTACTTTATTTTTATAAATGCAAATGTAGTCCAAATAGCTTAGGTGTTATTATTACAAAAAAAAACAAAAAGAAAATAATATTACAATGATTAATTTTGCTTATAACTTTTTTCCTGGAAAAATCAAGGTGGCAAAGTTGAGATTCGTGTACAGCATCCCTAAAAACAGTACAAAATCCATTGAAAAATCATCCCAATTTTTTGCAAGGTCCGTGCACTATTATAACTGTTACTAGGTCACTAAAATATTAAGAGGTTCTGGTAGGTAATATATTATTTTCAATATAAACGTTTAAGTGGTGTACATGAATTTTTATATCTTGACCGATAAAACTTTTAGTATTCTAGAAGATCTTAAATGAATAGGTATGTTGTTGTTTTGTATTGTTGAAAAATTGCAGTTACGTTCTTCGCTAATAATAAAATGTAACTCGTAAACACAAAATAATTAATTGCATTTACGATCACCACAATTCTATATTTCATTATCTTTTATAGGTAATATGTTTTATATGTTTTAGTAAGCTTTGATTATCTTTTTAATATAAAAGATTATATATAAAAAGCCTATATTCCGAAAATTGAAGTAATTTCAAAAGTCATAGTGGTCAACGAAAAGGTCGGCAAAGGCAATTTTTAGTGCTATTTTCACTTAAACTTTTTTTAAATATATAAATTATTTTCATTTGATCTAGATTACGCAAAAGAACAATTTTCAAAAAATATATATTAGATTCTAAACTGATTAACAAAATTGACGTATATATTGTCACACCGCCAAATTTGCCCTATAATATTTCACACCTTGCAATCAATGCGCCCATCCAGATTCAAATATTACATGGTTAGACGCGTTTAAAAAGCCCGGAATAAAAAAATTTCTGACCCTCTAGCGGTGTTGCTGACGTAATCAATATGGCCACCAAAGTCTTGTGAGACGCTCCTACATTTCCATATTATATAACTCGAGTTTGTATTTTGATATTAACCTATATTACTAGTGATTATGTTGAGGAGAAAACGCGCGGTTTCTAACGGTATAATTCACATCATTGTTTAGATTGTAATATTAGAAATAATTGTAACTTTATTTTGTTTAATTTCGGTTTATTTGAAACAATATGCCAAATAACTTGGGATCTGTCACTTAATCTATGGTTACATGTAGCCGAAAACGTGTCCTATGCTTTTTGGTTCATTACCTTTCGAACCATATATATATAACTTCTATTTGATCACAACAACAGTTACTTATCCATGAAAGGTAAAAACTAATGATGTTCATGATGGAGTTAAATCAGAAATTCGTAATAATATGTATATGTAGGTACTATAAAAAAAGAAGAAAATATATTACAATTAAAACAGTCAAAGAAATAGTGAACTATCTTAGATGTTTCGGCAGCGAGTCTGTGGCGTATTTTAAAGAATATTGGGTTTTCTTTTACAGAGGAAAATACCAGAAGTTTCGTTTAGGTGCGGATTCATACAAAATGCATCATTACTTTTTTCTACTAAGTTAAAGTAGGCGGTCTACCACGATTCAATGAATCAAAATTCTTTCAAGAAATGGATCTCGGAAAACCTGACTCCTAATTTTACTGAGCTCTCGATAGTGGTGATGGATAATGCGTCCTACCATAGTTTTCTACTGCTTCCTGGAATAAAACAAGACTAAAAGAAGGGCTTTCTTGTAAAGTCATAATATTTTCGAAAGATGATCTGAAAATTGAACTTTAAAATTTATGGAACCAGCACAAATAGACCCCAAGATATACCATAAATTAACCTCTAAAAAAACATGGTCATCAAGTATTGAGATTACCACCTTACCATTGCCAATATAATACAATAGAATTAGTGTGGGGTATTTTTAACGATTATTATGATCGACATATTGGAGAAGTTGGTTACGGAGACAAGTTTTAGATATGTGGCAAAAGGCTTTGGATTAAATTACTCCAGATATTTGGAAACTTATGTTAAGATATGTAGAAGACATTGTAAACAAATATTGGGAACGTGAGGTACGTTACGATGAGGTTGAACCGTTATTTATTAATTTGGGTTCAAGATCTGAAGATGATGATAATGACGACGATGATGATGATGAAATTTAATGATTATCATATAGTTTCCTTTCTAATACTTCTATTAAATAGTTCATTTGTTTTATTAAATATACGTTTTTACTTTATTTACAGTAATTTACAAATTATTAACTAACATTAAATATAGTTCCGCAACATTAATCATCATATTCCTTTCCACCCCGTAAGTCAGGTAGAAGCCCAATAAAACGGACAGTTAAGAACACGAAGAACGAAAAGTAAAACAAAAAACGGCTAAAGTATTTCACCTTGTATTTCACCAACGCATCAGCAAAAATTTACTTCGCAATGTTGGCGCTGCCGCTGTAACGACTGCTATCTATATATTCAGTGAAAAGTTAAACATTTCAATACCGTCACATTGCGCCCGCTTTATTTTGGGGCCGCTTTCCTAAGAAATAGAGATAAGAAATTTCCTAAGCAAATTTTCCAAAATATCGACGTTGACATCATTTGATACAAGGAAATTTAAACATACACGAGGCAGCAATAAAAAATAATGTTGTATTTGATTGAAGTACTTGGTGTCGACCGTGTCGACGATACAAATAAAGTTTTTCATTGATGAAAACGAAAAGCGTCGATTGTAAAACGAAAAACGTCGAACCGAGAACAACGAAAAAATTTATTCGATGTGTAAATATCGAAACACTAAAAAATTGTTGAGAAATGATGTATTATAGCACATTAATTTTATTCGTACGATGTATACGTCATACATGCCAAGATAGCTGAAAAAGAGATACACCTTTTAAGCCTGTCAAGTGCCATTAAATAGCCGCTTTTAATGTCATTTGGAGAATTTTTTTTATTAATTATTATGGATTTTCAATTTGAATAATTCAATAAACGCTGTTGTCCTCTTGAGGGAAATTATTTAATTCGATGGTTATACTAGAGCGTAATTCAACCCTTAGCACAGCCTTATTCAAATTGGTTAATTCAAACAGTACCTTCGAAACGTAATAATACGGAGCCTATTAAATTTCTGTGCATATTAGCATACACACCAATTTGCTTGGCATTATGTTGTAAACAAATAGACTAACTTAAATGTTCTTCCCTGACAAGCAGAATCATAAATTTATAATACAATATTCGATGCAAAATGTTGCATCCTAATAATAGTATAATCTTGTCTCTCCTTTGAAATTAAATACGCAGACTTCTAAAATATCGCATGAAAGCATGGAAATGAATTAATTATAGGGACACGGAAATAGGTTACGTAATTCTAAATGGAATTAAACTTGTATATTTTCAATATTGTCATTTGATGCAATAAAATCTGATGATGTGGTATGATTGATCTTCTCATTACAATAAATGTTCTTGTTACTTTGCGACACACATAATACATAACACATAACAATGATGAATACATATGGGCAATTTAAAGTAAACTGGTATTAAGATTAATTAATTTGTTTTCAAGATCTAGAAGGAATTTGTATGGTGTATTATGTAACAGCTTTATTAACATCGTATTATGAGCATAGCTCAAAATACCACATTAATAAGCAACAAATAAATAAGGCATCGATCATATCTTATTTATAGAGTATGCAATATATTAAAAACAAATATACTGAGATTAACTTTTTAGGAATCTTTTACTAAATTTCAAAAAAATAATTCAATTTAGAAGTAGAATCTAGTTTTTAAAGGCCGCCACCAAGAGAGAATACATTCAAGATTGATGAAGTAGGGCAATTTATATTTTGGGATAATATTTTAACGAAGACCGAACATATTGGAGGAACTTGAAGCCACAATAATATGAGGAAATAAATGTGTAGAATATTTATAGAGAATATTGAAAAATAAAACGAGACTATAGGTCTGGTGTGAGAAAAATACTGATCGAGAAAGAGAAAGAGCTGGACCAGCTGGAACTTACGTATAGATATATATAATCAGATGGAGACGTATAGTCAACCAAGCCATGAGCATATCTTTACACCTTGTAAAATTTCCAAAATTGTAATGAAGGATTATTCGGATGCCTTAAATTAAAAATATATGTATTACTATAGATGCAAGATTTGTAAACCATGTGTGCCTGATAACAATCATGATGATGCCACTTTTCATACACTATTATATATTATCCACTATTATATATTTCGTTCCATAGAAAAGACAACATCTAAAATATAATTATTCTTGGTAATAGAATAGCGTAACTCTCCATTAAACATATAATTAATAAATGTAATATGTAATTAGATGTGTAATTATTATTAATACCTATGTGTAATAAGTTGTGCCAGATTTTGTGCGAAATTTTGTAAGGAAAACTGAATGAACGGCAAACCCCTAATTGTCCACTGGATTGTTCAGTATATAGTACAGAAGTTTATTCGGGAAGAATGGAACATTTTGAAAACTTTACAGAACTTGAAGACAAAATGAAAAGCAATTTCCCAAAATGTCATAAGGAGAGCAATTTTCCAACATAAACCAAGATTAAGGGTAACTACTAAATTGCAAGTACTACGCTGCAAATAGTTAAAATAGTTGAAATTTTGGATACCTACCCAAAATGCTAAATGTTTTTACTGGTTTTTGTCATACTATACTTAAAAAAATTGTTTCGATCAGCAAATATTTTTGAGATGTTGATTATATATAACTGACCAAATTTTGAAATTAATTTCTATTCCCAAGGACAAGTCACCAACTATCAAACACTCGGTATACAAAATGGTGAAGAATATGAAAATATTGCTAATTTACTCTTGTCGTATAACTGTGCCACATATCGCTCTCCTGGCATGACCACCGACTTCTGAATGATATAAATACCGCTGTAGGACATGAGATATCGCCGCTATACCGACTCCTTCGTCACCATCCTAAAATGTAAGTACCATGTTTACCAGTATAAAGGTTAGAGGCCCAATTTTAAAATCTTAATTGGAACAAACCCACGTGCTATATTTACAAAATTATCCAAATTGCACAATTTATTAATTACATAAATTACACAAAATTGTTAAGATTATCACATTTCCTGACAGTAATAGTAATACGAGGTATCTCAAATCAGTAGTTTACAAAGCGTCTTCACCAAACCTTCAAGATCTACAAAATCGTATAACAGTTACGTGCAGGGATATCAGGCAAGAAACTTTAGAAATAGTGCGCGAGGAATTTCAGCGCACTAAAATAATTTTAAAATAAAATAATTTTTAAAATAATTTTGTAAAATTTCAACCAATTTTCAAAAACGATGCACTGCTGTATTCGCGATGAAAAGGGCTTTCATATGATGTGTAACACTTTCAAATAATGTGTGTTAAAATTGGGGTTGCTAGGGGTTAGCTAGAGAGCTTTAAGGTGATGTGTAACAAGTGGGGTAGTTCAATTCAAGATTTTAAAATTGTTAATTGTTTTAATTACATCATTCCCTCATACTGATCTATATAGTACTATATATTTTTTAAACGTCGCTAATGTCTAGCAGGCCAACGCCTTTTAAGCAGAGTTGTTTAGTGTACATATATGACAGTTAGTGTAGCACCAGTTGTTCTTTTGAATTTTAAAAAAAATAAGTTTAAATAACTAAAACAGCTGAGTTGTTTTTATTATTGCTATTATCTCATTGGGTTATTTACATTTGTTTAAATAAAAGAGGATTATGCTGTCATGTTTATTAATTATCCAGAGGGAATATATTGTTATTGTTATATCATAACCTCAAATTATTTTACTGTAACGTTGAATAAGAAAAAACTATTTGATTCGTCATTTCCTCATCATAATTTCCTCATAGTTTTATATATGAGGAATATTTATTATCAGGGAATGATTTTAATTTTTAAAGTGTAGAAATATTCGTGAGTAATAGGAAAAATTTCTACAGAAAACATAAAATTAAAGAAAAAGGCGTATGACAAAAAAAGAACAGATGAAATTAAAGAAAAACCTGAAGAGTTAGAAGCACTTCGACTTAAAGAAACATTGAAGTACCTACCCAAAAAACAAAGAAAAAAAAAACAAATTAAACTAGTTAGTGAGATGAACACAAGGAAGCACAGGATTAAAAAGAAACAATAGAGACGAAATTTACAAAATTATCGTAATACATCGAAAACACCCGTACCTCCTGATACACCAAATGGAAATGAAATGTCCACTGTTGCCGTGCAATATCGGTGGTCCACCAGAAAAGACATTTTGGATTATACGGATTATATTATATTTAAAAAGTTAATTAATAGGTGGTATATTTGATACATAATTATCTACAATATTCATACTTCTAAAATTGTCGACAGTTTTTATAGGCAAATGCATAATATACGTGCTTATGCAGATTATTGCACTTTATTCAATGCAAGTTTGATATTGCTTTATTTAACTACTTCACTAAGTTGCTATACGATACCAGGAAAGCGACGTATAAAATATACCTGAACTAATTTTGAATTCGATTTTCGCCAATTTAATTGAATTGAAATGGAAATGAACTGTCCTAACCTTGTGACTTCTACAACACTGATGCCAAAATTTTGATTAGATTATTCATCGGAACAATATTTCCTGAGGTTCTGGTAAGACACTTCCCGTTATTGTCACATTATCCTCATAAATTCCAATTGTCATATGGCCCATAAATTCAAACGTACTACCTATTGTACGGTATACTGTAACTCTATACACAAATAAATGCAATTTGTTGAATAAAATATGGGCTAATTAAGTGCTGAGTAGTAAATTTTTAAATTTACTATGCCATATTACAGCAAAAATGTACCTAGGTATGTATCACAATGTAACATGTTATATATTTCATGAATAGGTGTAGTTCCGGTTTTATTTATTATGCGGATTATTATTTTGCTATGTATTTGTAAATTGGGTTAGGTTGATGAAGATTT
>CAXKVY010008786.1:0-12970 GCA_964058915.1 Tetropium fuscum | reverse complement strand
TAGCAAAACATACATTATTTAAAAAAAAAGAACAGCACATTTTGTTCTATATTTAATTGACGGCACATTAGCGGCAAATTAGCAACGATATAATTTTTTTATTCCAGAGAGTTGTTTTGCTAACTTTATGTATATAACGTACGCCTCATTTCATATATTTAGCGAATTAGAAGACGCATAAAAGCAAGGAATTTAATAATTTCATTGTCAGTAATATCAAGTCTTTATTTTTAATGCTTAAAAATATAGCAGATTGCACCCAAGGATGTACCCAAAAAAACAAATTTTTAACGATATAACCTACACTGCTTGCCAATAGGTGGGAATAATCAAAAATTTTAATGTACTTTTGGATGCATATATCTTCTAAATAATATGGAATATCAAAATACGGTTTTCAGAACGTTTTTGGAAATTTCATTGGTAATAAATGGCCTGAATATTATGTTTCTATCTTGCTCAAAAAATATACGAGTGTAAACTAAACCGCTACGAAAAATTAATATTTCTTTCTTACCGAGAATTTAGGAAAAGCAAGCCAAAGCAAAGTTTGGCCGATTTTTGATAAGTCGCTTATTTTCGAATATACGGCGTTCGCTGACATTCAGTCCCCTTCAAACAAAGTTGTCATACGAATAACCATAAACAAATAAGTCAATTTACCTTGAGGTGGATTTTTGATAAATACACTTTTTAAATGAGTAATAAATAATTCTCTTACTGTAATTCATATCATGTATTGAAAATGGTTATCCAATTGCATGGCTACACGCGCCAATATTCTTGGCTATAGCTGTGACCTCGATACGAGGGGGCCCAGTGGTACTATCGCTCTTTACCCCTACCATGGCTACATGAAACCCCTGTCTTGAATCCATTAGATATCTATTTATGGGGATATTTATTCATATAGATATCTTCTAATTCCTTAATAAATAAGTGAAATGAGACATATGTAATTGTATTAATATTTGTTCTTGTTTTTTGGTCGGCTAATAATTCACACTGTGTTTTTGTAATAACCCCTATATTAGTAGCATTAGGAAAATTGCTTTTTGCGAATTTGTCATATTATGAAATGAACGTGTTGTTAACATGTTGATGTGTAATGATATCTAATGACGTAGGGTAGGATATATCTAGTTATTTATAAAGGTATATTTAGCCCCATTAGCCCCATTTTGAGCTTAATTGACGAACGAGACATGTTTTTGGAAATTCAATAATATTATAAAATAAAATATACGACGAGGCCATACTGACCGCCTGTTTATAATTAAACGAAATCTGTAGTCCAGTCATATGGCGACGAACAGCACAAGCGACATTGTAAAAGATGGGGAAGAATTTTTTAGCGGCCTATATAC
This sequence comes from Tetropium fuscum, assembly GCA_964058915.1. Lineage (NCBI taxonomy): Eukaryota > Metazoa > Arthropoda > Insecta > Coleoptera > Cerambycidae > Tetropium > Tetropium fuscum. The sequence goes on along the minus strand of CAXKVY010008786.1, from coordinate 11,603 downwards.
TGTTTTAAGGCAGCGATTTTGTATGTATATTTTTACCGTCCAACGAGAGCACAAATTAGTAGAAAAAATCAATATAAGGGTATATCATTATATATCAACGTATTCGTAATGGTTCCCGCGCGTGAGCGAGATAATTTTCAATGCTCATGATAACAGAAGAATGTTAGCCATACGTTTAGTTCGTCAATATGTCGCGTTTACGACGGAACTAGGTCAGGTCATAACTGCTAAACAGTTAGAAAACTGATTTCCTTTTTGATTTTTCATAATAACACTTCGCTTTTCGATAACAACGCTTATGTACAAATATAAAATAGTTACGTGAAATCCTACATATTATGCGCTAACAATATCTTTGCTCCATTGAACACTATCCATTATCCATTGACAGGTGAATTCGAATTATTACGCGTCCAACAGTAATATAGATATAGAATCATTTCAGGAGGCCAGTTTGAAAAGAAAATATGGAAAAGTTGTTTTGAAGGGGTAGACATGTATGAGAGTTTATGATAACTGTCATAAATAATATTCAAATGAGAAATCAAAGCCTATGCGAAGAGAAGTGCCAGTGCTGGTGATTCAAATCATCAACGACCATCATCTAAGCCTACAACCAACAAAATATCAGACTATTTTCTAAAAGAAGATAAAGATCCCATACCGCAAACACTTAACCTGTTTTTGGAACAGAGTTATAATCACGAAGAAACGTGGAAACTTAGAAAAAGATTACTAAAATGAAAATGAAAATGACTAAGTTCTCGCGTTGAACCGTGTCTGATGATTGTTAAATCCTGGTGTGCTTTGTGACCTGGTTGTTCTTTGTGTTTGTTTTGTGCAATTGAACTACAGTAATTACGAGATGAGTTTGTCTCACAGAATAGCTAATTCTACATATATTATTTCTATTCATTTATCATATTTATACATAATATTTCTTGATTCATTTATTTACTACGATTGTAGATTTTAATATAAACAGTATAATAATGACATAGGCATTATACACCATTGATGTTATATTTATTAACTGCTTTGACCTTATAGTAGTACGTCGCGAGTTGACCCTTCGTACTGCTGCTAGTTATAGAGGGTGGGTACTTCATGAGTTGACCCTTAGTACCTTAGTGCAGGCCTAATAATACACTGTTTACCATGGTAGATACTCTGAACTAGCTTCTTGTCCTTCTGGAGAGGTATTTCGCGAGTTGACCCTTAATACCGATGACCCAGAGGATATTCCCTAAGTAGTTACCAAAGTTACCAATGTTACCATAAACATAAGTATTTGAAAGTGAAAGTGGCAGTTTCACTATTTTGAATATTAGTCTTTTGATCACGTCAAATGCCTGTAATGCAATTTATTCTATTTATATCTTTCTTGGCGAATTGGTTATTCAGCTATTTTTTTTGTATCATTTTCAGATGTGTATGTGTCATCTCGACCAACCGCCTGACAATTGCCTGCAAATATATTTTTATTATGTGTAAGTTAGTTTAATTACTTGTTTAATTTTCTGGAGATGTTTTGTTATTAATATTAAAATAAATACTGTTGAATATTGACACTCCAGTCATTACATTAGCCTCACAGTATTAGTATTTTAAATTCAAGTATAAATAATCAATAAAACAAATCGTACATCACTCTGAAGATCCTCAATGAAGGTAAAAGAACTTCTACAACTTCTAAGTGATTCGTTTCCATATATAATATATATATATATATATATATATATATATATATATATATATATATATATATATATATATATATATATATATATATATATATATATATATATATATATATATATATATATATATATATATATATATATATATATATATATATATATATATATATATATATATATATATATATATATATATATATATATATATATATATCTGTACCCCAGAGCCAGACTATGTTAAGTCCAAAAACTCGATTTTTCAGTAGAGTGGTTTTAGTGAACTAATTTTAGATTTTTTTAAATTGTAAAACGACCTTTACAGCAATCCGTGCAATGGTTGATATTTTAATTAGCTTTAAGGATTATAATTAGGAACATATTGGCAGTTTCAGCTGCTTGCATCTTACTTTTGACTTTTGTGCCACCATAGTTTTGCATAGACAAAAAAAATAATTGTAGGATTTAACATAGGTGTTAAATCCAATGAGGCGGGCTTGAAATATTTTTAATTCACATAACATGTATACTAAATTCAAAAGGGAAAAAAATAGATATTTTTATGAAATCATTTTCTGTTTAATTATAAAGAGAAATATAACAAATAAGAGTTTGGTCCTTAGTAGTATATAAAAAATTTTCTAAACTATTCATCTTCGTCTCCTCCATACTCTAAATTCTTATAATAGTCGTGGCATCTTCTTGGCATCCACTTTAAAAGTTTATGTAAGTGATTATACTTTTTCACTGAAATTGGTTTAGACTTTTCTCTAATAGGTGAAAGAGATATGGGAATGCAGTCATTTCGTCTGGTTTTTCTGTTGAAGTAGACTTCTAAAAAATCATCACCAAAATCCGTTTTGTAATATAGAATTCCAGGGTTACTTTTTCTAACTTGCATATAAACTGCTTGAGATTTAAAAAAATCTTTTCCGTCGCTATGTTTTTTCTTGTTGATATATGGTGTAGCTGATCCCTCAAAAAGTTCTTTAAAATTCTTAAAATCAGGAATATCCATGTTAACTACAGTCATCTGTTTCTTTGTTCCACATAATCGTATAATTTGTTGCCAATCCCAGGGAGTCATAATTTCAAATTGTGGGACTTTCTTCCTCTCGCGTTCTATCACCGAATGAACAGCATCAGCTTCCAAATTCCAAATGTATATGTCCCCTTGCTAAATATTTGTGGTTAACAACATTAACATTTGGCTTATTACGAAGAATCATAAAATATAACATAACCATTAAGATGTTTCTATTTTGCCTCGGACAGTTGTCCGACCAAATTGTTATTTCTTTTACATCATCTGAGACATGGCCTAAAACCCTAAAAATATTTTCCTCGTTCTAGAGGACCATGGAATAGAAGTCGAACCTTCTTAAAAGAAACGAACTGGTATTTTAACAAATACACACCAAAAATATTTTAACTACGCACGAGGTGTATGTTCACAGATGGACTTAACATATCAGACTGAGCGTTAATCCAGAGACTAATAAGGTTAAAGCGACTTAACTTTGTTTGCCTCTAGGGAAGCCGTGGACTTAATATAGTTTAAAAGGCCCTATTTTCGCTAATTTCAAACATACGATAAAACGAAAAATACGAAACGATGCGCCATAAAATGTTAAGTAACTTAACATGCTTAGTTAAAATATTGCAAATTTGGACTTAACATAGTCTGGCTCTGGGGTACAGATATATATATATATATATATATATATATATATATATATATATATATATATATATATATATATATATATATATATATATATATATATATATATATATATATATATATATATATATATATATATATATATATATATATATATATATATATATATATATATATATATATATATATATATATATATATATATATATATATATATATATATATATATATATATATATATATATATATACATATATAGATATAAATATATATATATATATATATATATATATATATATATATATATATATATATATATATATATATATATATATATACATATATAGATATAAATATAGATATAAATATATATATATATATATATATATATATATATATATATATATATATATATATATATATATATATATATATATATATATATATATATATAGATATATATATATATATATATATATATATATATATATATATATATATATATATATATATATAGATATATATATATATATATATATATATATATATATATATATATATATATATATATATATTTTGTGAAAAGTAATCTTGGGTTTGTAGCATTTCATTACATAGAAATAAGCAAATAGACGAATAAGAAAGAACATTCTTATTCATCTTTCTTATTCGTCTATTTGCTTATTTCTATGTAATGAAATGCTACAAACCCAAGATTACTTTTCACAGAATAAATATGAATAGCAAAGAATTTCAAAGCTAATATATATATATATATATATATATATATATATATATATATATATATATATATATATATATATATATATATATATATATATATATATATATATATATTGGTTCCGTGCCTTCCCTGTGTATAATTTTTTTAACCTAATATCAGAGCGATTCATAAAAAAATTAGGATATCTGAAGTACTTTATTTTTATAAATGCAAATGTAGTCCAAATAGCTTAGGTGTTATTATTACAAAAAAAAACAAAAAGAAAATAATATTACAATGATTAATTTTGCTTATAACTTTTTTCCTGGAAAAATCAAGGTGGCAAAGTTGAGATTCGTGTACAGCATCCCTAAAAACAGTACAAAATCCATTGAAAAATCATCCCAATTTTTTGCAAGGTCCGTGCACTATTATAACTGTTACTAGGTCACTAAAATATTAAGAGGTTCTGGTAGGTAATATATTATTTTCAATATAAACGTTTAAGTGGTGTACATGAATTTTTATATCTTGACCGATAAAACTTTTAGTATTCTAGAAGATCTTAAATGAATAGGTATGTTGTTGTTTTGTATTGTTGAAAAATTGCAGTTACGTTCTTCGCTAATAATAAAATGTAACTCGTAAACACAAAATAATTAATTGCATTTACGATCACCACAATTCTATATTTCATTATCTTTTATAGGTAATATGTTTTATATGTTTTAGTAAGCTTTGATTATCTTTTTAATATAAAAGATTATATATAAAAAGCCTATATTCCGAAAATTGAAGTAATTTCAAAAGTCATAGTGGTCAACGAAAAGGTCGGCAAAGGCAATTTTTAGTGCTATTTTCACTTAAACTTTTTTTAAATATATAAATTATTTTCATTTGATCTAGATTACGCAAAAGAACAATTTTCAAAAAATATATATTAGATTCTAAACTGATTAACAAAATTGACGTATATATTGTCACACCGCCAAATTTGCCCTATAATATTTCACACCTTGCAATCAATGCGCCCATCCAGATTCAAATATTACATGGTTAGACGCGTTTAAAAAGCCCGGAATAAAAAAATTTCTGACCCTCTAGCGGTGTTGCTGACGTAATCAATATGGCCACCAAAGTCTTGTGAGACGCTCCTACATTTCCATATTATATAACTCGAGTTTGTATTTTGATATTAACCTATATTACTAGTGATTATGTTGAGGAGAAAACGCGCGGTTTCTAACGGTATAATTCACATCATTGTTTAGATTGTAATATTAGAAATAATTGTAACTTTATTTTGTTTAATTTCGGTTTATTTGAAACAATATGCCAAATAACTTGGGATCTGTCACTTAATCTATGGTTACATGTAGCCGAAAACGTGTCCTATGCTTTTTGGTTCATTACCTTTCGAACCATATATATATAACTTCTATTTGATCACAACAACAGTTACTTATCCATGAAAGGTAAAAACTAATGATGTTCATGATGGAGTTAAATCAGAAATTCGTAATAATATGTATATGTAGGTACTATAAAAAAAGAAGAAAATATATTACAATTAAAACAGTCAAAGAAATAGTGAACTATCTTAGATGTTTCGGCAGCGAGTCTGTGGCGTATTTTAAAGAATATTGGGTTTTCTTTTACAGAGGAAAATACCAGAAGTTTCGTTTAGGTGCGGATTCATACAAAATGCATCATTACTTTTTTCTACTAAGTTAAAGTAGGCGGTCTACCACGATTCAATGAATCAAAATTCTTTCAAGAAATGGATCTCGGAAAACCTGACTCCTAATTTTACTGAGCTCTCGATAGTGGTGATGGATAATGCGTCCTACCATAGTTTTCTACTGCTTCCTGGAATAAAACAAGACTAAAAGAAGGGCTTTCTTGTAAAGTCATAATATTTTCGAAAGATGATCTGAAAATTGAACTTTAAAATTTATGGAACCAGCACAAATAGACCCCAAGATATACCATAAATTAACCTCTAAAAAAACATGGTCATCAAGTATTGAGATTACCACCTTACCATTGCCAATATAATACAATAGAATTAGTGTGGGGTATTTTTAACGATTATTATGATCGACATATTGGAGAAGTTGGTTACGGAGACAAGTTTTAGATATGTGGCAAAAGGCTTTGGATTAAATTACTCCAGATATTTGGAAACTTATGTTAAGATATGTAGAAGACATTGTAAACAAATATTGGGAACGTGAGGTACGTTACGATGAGGTTGAACCGTTATTTATTAATTTGGGTTCAAGATCTGAAGATGATGATAATGACGACGATGATGATGATGAAATTTAATGATTATCATATAGTTTCCTTTCTAATACTTCTATTAAATAGTTCATTTGTTTTATTAAATATACGTTTTTACTTTATTTACAGTAATTTACAAATTATTAACTAACATTAAATATAGTTCCGCAACATTAATCATCATATTCCTTTCCACCCCGTAAGTCAGGTAGAAGCCCAATAAAACGGACAGTTAAGAACACGAAGAACGAAAAGTAAAACAAAAAACGGCTAAAGTATTTCACCTTGTATTTCACCAACGCATCAGCAAAAATTTACTTCGCAATGTTGGCGCTGCCGCTGTAACGACTGCTATCTATATATTCAGTGAAAAGTTAAACATTTCAATACCGTCACATTGCGCCCGCTTTATTTTGGGGCCGCTTTCCTAAGAAATAGAGATAAGAAATTTCCTAAGCAAATTTTCCAAAATATCGACGTTGACATCATTTGATACAAGGAAATTTAAACATACACGAGGCAGCAATAAAAAATAATGTTGTATTTGATTGAAGTACTTGGTGTCGACCGTGTCGACGATACAAATAAAGTTTTTCATTGATGAAAACGAAAAGCGTCGATTGTAAAACGAAAAACGTCGAACCGAGAACAACGAAAAAATTTATTCGATGTGTAAATATCGAAACACTAAAAAATTGTTGAGAAATGATGTATTATAGCACATTAATTTTATTCGTACGATGTATACGTCATACATGCCAAGATAGCTGAAAAAGAGATACACCTTTTAAGCCTGTCAAGTGCCATTAAATAGCCGCTTTTAATGTCATTTGGAGAATTTTTTTTATTAATTATTATGGATTTTCAATTTGAATAATTCAATAAACGCTGTTGTCCTCTTGAGGGAAATTATTTAATTCGATGGTTATACTAGAGCGTAATTCAACCCTTAGCACAGCCTTATTCAAATTGGTTAATTCAAACAGTACCTTCGAAACGTAATAATACGGAGCCTATTAAATTTCTGTGCATATTAGCATACACACCAATTTGCTTGGCATTATGTTGTAAACAAATAGACTAACTTAAATGTTCTTCCCTGACAAGCAGAATCATAAATTTATAATACAATATTCGATGCAAAATGTTGCATCCTAATAATAGTATAATCTTGTCTCTCCTTTGAAATTAAATACGCAGACTTCTAAAATATCGCATGAAAGCATGGAAATGAATTAATTATAGGGACACGGAAATAGGTTACGTAATTCTAAATGGAATTAAACTTGTATATTTTCAATATTGTCATTTGATGCAATAAAATCTGATGATGTGGTATGATTGATCTTCTCATTACAATAAATGTTCTTGTTACTTTGCGACACACATAATACATAACACATAACAATGATGAATACATATGGGCAATTTAAAGTAAACTGGTATTAAGATTAATTAATTTGTTTTCAAGATCTAGAAGGAATTTGTATGGTGTATTATGTAACAGCTTTATTAACATCGTATTATGAGCATAGCTCAAAATACCACATTAATAAGCAACAAATAAATAAGGCATCGATCATATCTTATTTATAGAGTATGCAATATATTAAAAACAAATATACTGAGATTAACTTTTTAGGAATCTTTTACTAAATTTCAAAAAAATAATTCAATTTAGAAGTAGAATCTAGTTTTTAAAGGCCGCCACCAAGAGAGAATACATTCAAGATTGATGAAGTAGGGCAATTTATATTTTGGGATAATATTTTAACGAAGACCGAACATATTGGAGGAACTTGAAGCCACAATAATATGAGGAAATAAATGTGTAGAATATTTATAGAGAATATTGAAAAATAAAACGAGACTATAGGTCTGGTGTGAGAAAAATACTGATCGAGAAAGAGAAAGAGCTGGACCAGCTGGAACTTACGTATAGATATATATAATCAGATGGAGACGTATAGTCAACCAAGCCATGAGCATATCTTTACACCTTGTAAAATTTCCAAAATTGTAATGAAGGATTATTCGGATGCCTTAAATTAAAAATATATGTATTACTATAGATGCAAGATTTGTAAACCATGTGTGCCTGATAACAATCATGATGATGCCACTTTTCATACACTATTATATATTATCCACTATTATATATTTCGTTCCATAGAAAAGACAACATCTAAAATATAATTATTCTTGGTAATAGAATAGCGTAACTCTCCATTAAACATATAATTAATAAATGTAATATGTAATTAGATGTGTAATTATTATTAATACCTATGTGTAATAAGTTGTGCCAGATTTTGTGCGAAATTTTGTAAGGAAAACTGAATGAACGGCAAACCCCTAATTGTCCACTGGATTGTTCAGTATATAGTACAGAAGTTTATTCGGGAAGAATGGAACATTTTGAAAACTTTACAGAACTTGAAGACAAAATGAAAAGCAATTTCCCAAAATGTCATAAGGAGAGCAATTTTCCAACATAAACCAAGATTAAGGGTAACTACTAAATTGCAAGTACTACGCTGCAAATAGTTAAAATAGTTGAAATTTTGGATACCTACCCAAAATGCTAAATGTTTTTACTGGTTTTTGTCATACTATACTTAAAAAAATTGTTTCGATCAGCAAATATTTTTGAGATGTTGATTATATATAACTGACCAAATTTTGAAATTAATTTCTATTCCCAAGGACAAGTCACCAACTATCAAACACTCGGTATACAAAATGGTGAAGAATATGAAAATATTGCTAATTTACTCTTGTCGTATAACTGTGCCACATATCGCTCTCCTGGCATGACCACCGACTTCTGAATGATATAAATACCGCTGTAGGACATGAGATATCGCCGCTATACCGACTCCTTCGTCACCATCCTAAAATGTAAGTACCATGTTTACCAGTATAAAGGTTAGAGGCCCAATTTTAAAATCTTAATTGGAACAAACCCACGTGCTATATTTACAAAATTATCCAAATTGCACAATTTATTAATTACATAAATTACACAAAATTGTTAAGATTATCACATTTCCTGACAGTAATAGTAATACGAGGTATCTCAAATCAGTAGTTTACAAAGCGTCTTCACCAAACCTTCAAGATCTACAAAATCGTATAACAGTTACGTGCAGGGATATCAGGCAAGAAACTTTAGAAATAGTGCGCGAGGAATTTCAGCGCACTAAAATAATTTTAAAATAAAATAATTTTTAAAATAATTTTGTAAAATTTCAACCAATTTTCAAAAACGATGCACTGCTGTATTCGCGATGAAAAGGGCTTTCATATGATGTGTAACACTTTCAAATAATGTGTGTTAAAATTGGGGTTGCTAGGGGTTAGCTAGAGAGCTTTAAGGTGATGTGTAACAAGTGGGGTAGTTCAATTCAAGATTTTAAAATTGTTAATTGTTTTAATTACATCATTCCCTCATACTGATCTATATAGTACTATATATTTTTTAAACGTCGCTAATGTCTAGCAGGCCAACGCCTTTTAAGCAGAGTTGTTTAGTGTACATATATGACAGTTAGTGTAGCACCAGTTGTTCTTTTGAATTTTAAAAAAAATAAGTTTAAATAACTAAAACAGCTGAGTTGTTTTTATTATTGCTATTATCTCATTGGGTTATTTACATTTGTTTAAATAAAAGAGGATTATGCTGTCATGTTTATTAATTATCCAGAGGGAATATATTGTTATTGTTATATCATAACCTCAAATTATTTTACTGTAACGTTGAATAAGAAAAAACTATTTGATTCGTCATTTCCTCATCATAATTTCCTCATAGTTTTATATATGAGGAATATTTATTATCAGGGAATGATTTTAATTTTTAAAGTGTAGAAATATTCGTGAGTAATAGGAAAAATTTCTACAGAAAACATAAAATTAAAGAAAAAGGCGTATGACAAAAAAAGAACAGATGAAATTAAAGAAAAACCTGAAGAGTTAGAAGCACTTCGACTTAAAGAAACATTGAAGTACCTACCCAAAAAACAAAGAAAAAAAAAACAAATTAAACTAGTTAGTGAGATGAACACAAGGAAGCACAGGATTAAAAAGAAACAATAGAGACGAAATTTACAAAATTATCGTAATACATCGAAAACACCCGTACCTCCTGATACACCAAATGGAAATGAAATGTCCACTGTTGCCGTGCAATATCGGTGGTCCACCAGAAAAGACATTTTGGATTATACGGATTATATTATATTTAAAAAGTTAATTAATAGGTGGTATATTTGATACATAATTATCTACAATATTCATACTTCTAAAATTGTCGACAGTTTTTATAGGCAAATGCATAATATACGTGCTTATGCAGATTATTGCACTTTATTCAATGCAAGTTTGATATTGCTTTATTTAACTACTTCACTAAGTTGCTATACGATACCAGGAAAGCGACGTATAAAATATACCTGAACTAATTTTGAATTCGATTTTCGCCAATTTAATTGAATTGAAATGGAAATGAACTGTCCTAACCTTGTGACTTCTACAACACTGATGCCAAAATTTTGATTAGATTATTCATCGGAACAATATTTCCTGAGGTTCTGGTAAGACACTTCCCGTTATTGTCACATTATCCTCATAAATTCCAATTGTCATATGGCCCATAAATTCAAACGTACTACCTATTGTACGGTATACTGTAACTCTATACACAAATAAATGCAATTTGTTGAATAAAATATGGGCTAATTAAGTGCTGAGTAGTAAATTTTTAAATTTACTATGCCATATTACAGCAAAAATGTACCTAGGTATGTATCACAATGTAACATGTTATATATTTCATGAATAGGTGTAGTTCCGGTTTTATTTATTATGCGGATTATTATTTTGCTATGTATTTGTAAATTGGGTTAGGTTGATGAAGATTTTTTTGATGTTTATTTTGATACAAATAATAGGTAAAGTTTTGATAAAGATAATAGATAAAAATAATAGCATTAAGCATTGCTTCCCTTAAAAAGTTATATTTATTGTATATTACACTGCATTATTTAAAACCCGGGTTTGTCACTGGACCAAAACTGTAATACATGTCTCGATAACGTTTGAGAAGGACGTCATGTCCGAGTAAACGCGTCCACGACGAACATGTCATGGATATAAATAATATGATATGCAATGGTTTTAGTTAAATATACCCGTACGCATGGAGTGGTTG
>CAXKVY010008785.1:0-18556 GCA_964058915.1 Tetropium fuscum | reverse complement strand
CTCTAATGTAAGCATTTTCTATTTTAATATTATGTACCTAGTAGATTTTTACGTGAAAACTACAAAATTATGACACCACTATAACAATTTGACAGATAACAACTGAAGCTAAAGTTATTCAGAACCAGCTACTTGATATTAAATTATTTTAATATTTCTGAATGATTAATGGGTAGCTTATTTGAAAATAAAAGGTAATTGTAGTAATATGTGAGAATTGAAAAGTATATAGCTACGAAACGAAGTACTTTAGGAAAAATGTTTATTAGACTTTGGTTACACAATTTCGTTACACATTTCACGACTTTTGAAAATAATTGCATAAAATTTAAAAAAACTTAACATTTCAAAATTTTAACATTGATGCATCCTGGATAAATAGCAATCACATATTTGGTACTTGAAATTGTAGTTTCAAAAAAGACAGGCGATTTTATGATGAATTACATTTTCTCCTAAACCTACAAATAAAAAAGTTTTTCCTCTTCCGTACTCCATTCGTAAGTTGAGAATTATATTCAAATTGATTTAATCAGTGCGATTCTTTTTGTTTTTTGCCAGGTATGAGCTAGATTGCAGGAATTATTTTGCAAAAACGCATTCAAATTGTAGTAACTGTTAAATTTATTATATCCTTCCATTCTGTTGTTTAACTATAGCTGCCTATTTAATAAAATCACTGTATAATCTTAAAAGTTATAATTCCACAAAGCAACATGAAATGTCACATTGACAATTTTACTTGTAATTTGAATGATTTTATCTGACAAGAGCTAAATAGAACTTGCTAAATATGCATCAAATAACTATAGAAATTACATTCAATTGCTTAATTTGACAAGAGTCATCGCGACAGACTTTTTTAAATTTATTATAATGCACATTAATTCTGATAGATATAAGTTCACAAGTATAAAATAAAATTAAAAAACCATAAAATTAATGTAACATTAAATAAGTAGTTATTTTTAATTCGTTTTTGAAAAATAATTCTTAGCTATTATGCTACGTAAAAAGAACCAACTAGAATTGCACTGATTATCCATCTAGCAATATTATTTTTGCAGTACACTTCATAAATCCAAAATTCAGTAACGCGTGTACATTAATTTTACTCAAAAGCGAGGCCTCATATCGAGGTAGAACAAGAATGTTTTTCTTGTAAAAAGACTTAAGGATATGAAGTTTAATGTTTAAATTTAAATAAATAGATAAACAAAAAAGTTGGGGTTGTTTAACTCTGGCTCATTTTCGAGGCAATTCTGAACCTACGTTTTGTAATTCTGAACCTGTAAAGTTTTTTTCTTACTTTTAATTATAAACATATGAATGCAGTTTAGGCGGGAACGTCATTGGAGGAAGACTTTTTCCAAAATAAATATATTAAAATGTAAATATAGAACAAAACACATAGGTGCACTGCAACTCAGTTAAGTAGAAAATAATCGCATATAACCTTGTTTAGGCATAAATTCATAAGTTTGAATTCAGATATTAAAGCCTGAATTCAGGGTTTAATGTCTGAATTCAGAGACTAAATCCTGAATTCAGAGTTTAAAGCCTGAATTCATACACTAATTCTTTACTTTAAAAATGAACAGAAAAAATTATAAATTCAGATATTAATGCCTGAATACAGAGATTAACTCCCGAGTTTAGAGTTTAAGATCTGAATTCAGATATTAACAGATAAATTCAGTCTGAATTCCGAGATTAGTGCCTGAATTCAGAGTTTAAAGTCTGAAGTCAGAGATTAAAGTTTATTGCACTGTGATAAAGTAAAAAACAAAAATAGGCTCTATTCGGTATGTGGATGTTATATTATAAATCTGGCGTGTGCATACAATATAATAAGATTGATACAAATTGAATATACACATGTAATTTACAACATTGACGTATGAATACCGCAATAAACGAAATGCAAATAGTTTTTGATTACTTGGATTTATTACCACTGACGAGCAGTATCCCATTGCCGTGCCATATATTTTCCATGGCCCCTATTCAACTACCAATTTTCAATACAGGGCATATATTGTAATGTCGCTTATTTGTGGATTTCTAACCAGTGAAGCTGGTAAATGGATGAAAAGTAAATGTTCAGAATAAGCAAAACTTTCATATTTATACAATTAAATCAATGCGACCCGTTAGTTACGCTACTGTTGTAAACGAAATACTGATGAGTGAGCCAAATTTTAGTACGCCTCGTAAAGTTTTCAGTTCGTGTGTTTCATTGCTGTATTCACAAAATTTCAGTGATGGCTGGAATTATATGCACAGTAGCCAGTTTGCTTTATTTACTTTATTTTGGCATTTTTTAATTACGCGCTGTAAGCATGGAAATTGATATATCTCAAACATGCATTTAAAACAGTATGTTTTAAAATAACCCTACTTTAAATTGGGTATATCTCTATTTCTATTTTGTTTTTATTTTATGCCCTATATCATCAAATGTAAATGCCTACTAATGGCTCCATTATCAGTTGTCAGTTCTATATTTTGAATATATTTGGAATATAATGTATAATATATTTTATTAAACAGATATAAGATAGAATATAAACAGATAGAATATATTATAACTAGAAAATCTCGACTATAGTCTATTTGGACCAAAGAGAATGCCTTTATTCAAAATTATAGAGTTTGTAATAAAAAGTACAAACGAAGAAAATGTAACATAAATAAAATTTTCAGAACACGGATACCCTGTGTGCTCTACCACTTAACCCTCTCTCTAAAAAAAGCCTCGTTAAAAATTTTTGTTAAAGCACATAAACATCTAAAAATCACTAATTCAGACGTATAAGTTCACGTTTTCTAGAACCTTTAAATTTAATCATATTATACACCTTAACGTCATGAGACACATTATTATAATGTTTGAAGGAGTTAGCAATCCTTTTGTTCCAATGTCTTGTGTATGTGTACATCACTCGTAAATGTTTTTTTAAAGATAAGGAGTTTTTTGTCTGTAACAATTTTTGAAATGTGCAATGTGCATGTAGCTTGGAGATGACTTTGATTTAGCATATTTAGCCAGATCAGATCTGAAAGTTTATATGAAACATGTTCGTATTTACTGGTACTGTATATAAAGCGAATAGACCAATTTTGAATACGCTGAATCACTACAACTTTCATCCAAACAAGACCCATAGAAAGACACTAACACAGTAATTGAAATGACTTAACACTGGGGTTTCACATAGAATTTTTGTGTGCTATAGTTGATATAATCTCTGGTAGGATATAACGTCGTAGTGTCGTAATGCCAGATATGATTTTTGAATTAATTTAATGATTTGTTTCCTTAATCGATTTTTTTTGCGCTTTCAGAAATAGGCAAATTTGTCTCCATTTTCCTCCTCTCCATTAATTAGATAAAAATTGAATATTGCTTTTTATGTGTCTTTCGGCTAATGTCTATAGATTGAATGTTTCAGATTTAAAATTTCCTTCTTTTACTTCAGTGTAATCGTACCTGTAGATATCAATATTATGATGTATAATAATTGACATTTATTTTACCGGAATATTTAAATCAGACATATATTATAAAAGGTGTATTAGTGATTAGCCATGTATAATAAAACCTGAAATAAAAAATGCTCTATCGGCTACTGTCATAAATTTGGGTTTTTATCAGCTAAGCAGGCATGTACAATTAAATATAGAACTCCATTGTTAGAAACTCGTGACACTACCGGAAGAATAGCATTAAGAAAACATGACAGAAACTCACGCTAGACGATATTCCTAAGTGGATTTTGCACGCACTAGAAAGCTTCAAATATCTTTCCTGCAGAGCAGATGGATGGCAGTGAGGTGATACATAATCATCAGAACAGAGTCTCTGGACAGTGTGAATATTGGTATATACATACCTGGAGGAAAGACTCATTAGGATATGTATATTTCGTGGTAATCGCTGAGTTGTTTTTAGTTTCGCTTGCACTGGGAGTTGCCTTTGTTTATGCTCTATTGCTGGATTTTCTTGGGATTCTTTAACATTTTGCTGTTCTCGAATACGATATGTATGTATACATTTTCATTCGTTTCATACATAAAAAGTAATAAATCCGCGTGAATATGGTCCCTTCGAATGCGTACCATTATATTTTCTTACTTTATTGAGTTAGTAGTCCTTATGTAACAGCTTAGCGAATGAATACAGTAAACTTATAACGCGACACTTGCTTATTGTGTACACATTCTTACCTCCTTTTATGTTCCATTGTTGTCTGTGTTCAGGCACATTTTCTGTTTATTATCCATGAATTTCTGAGATTCAGCTTTCCATATTTTTTATGTATTTGTTCACCGTAGCAAATGTAGACGTGTAATGCAATACACAGACGTGTGATCTGTGAATAATGTAGACGACTTCAAGTGAAAAACTAATAAATAAATACAAATTAAACTTTTGAAATGCAGCCCATTGACTTTAGATACTATATATATATATATATATATATATATATATATATATATATATATATATATATATATATATATATATATATATATATATATATATATATATATATTTATATATATATATATATATATATATATATATATATATATATATATATATATATATATATATATATATATATATATATATATATATATATATATATATATATATATATATATATATATATATATATATATATATATATATATATATATATATATATATATATATATATATATATATATATATATATATATATATATATATATATATATATATATATATATATATATATATATATATATATATATATATATATGTATAAGAAACAAACAAAAATCGGATTAAAACTTTATTACGCAGTTAAATGCCCCTCGGAGAAGATGAAGATATCAACCTATTCTTGTCGTCGATCTGGTTGCTTGGGCGTTACATGAATGGACATTGCGAGTCACAAATCAGCATGGATTTACGTTGACGAAGACGACAACAACAACAACGATGACCTTTACAAAATCCAAGATGGCGGACACTTTCCATGATTAACTAATGGACAAAAATATGATTTCTTCATCTACTCCAATTACTCAACTTCAACTACTCTAAAGGGGACGGATATTGACTGCGCAAAAGTTTTAACACGACATTTTTTTGTTTTAAAAATCCTAAAATGATTTTAATCATTCCTGATGTGTTGGTGCTGATCTACAAATTGAATTAATATTCACTTGCCAGGGGAGTAAGTGCCCTGCGTTGTCCCTTTTATTGCGGCCACGTTACAGGGGGTATATTAACATAAGTTTTACTAATGCACCTATTTAAGAAACTTGATATTGACCTGTGACTTTAGTATGTATTTGCTATCATAGTAGACTCATCGCATGAAGAAATAATTTAAACAGTCATGTGACATAAGTATATTTAAAGAGTGGCGTGCGATTATATCAGCAAGCGTGATTAGCTTTTATTGGCGCATGAATTAAATTTTATAACCTCTTACGCTTAGGCATATATTGCATTTGTTACTTGTAGAATTAAAATAATCAATATTTGTTACATAGACGTACAACATACCTAAACAGTTAAAATTGTAAATATACACAAATAAATACATGCGTCCTGGACCCAAGCTGAAAAATGATGATTTACATACACATATTATATATTATATATAAAGCTAGAATTAAATAAGTTAATAGTAAAAAACATTTTTAAAAACAAGCTTTAATTTAAATAAATGTTCTAAAAAGAAGAAAATACACTTTAAATTAAATTAAACCCATCAATGTATTACATTACACAATTTATATGATATAAAAGCTTGTCGCCAGGTTTACCTATTTTACGCAAAAAACATTATTTTTTTCTTAGAATTACTTATGTCAATATCAAGTTACATAATATTGTATTCTGGTTTATCTACACAGGAAATCTTGCGACAAACTATTAAGTATATCATAAAAAGTGTGTAATGTAATAAATTTATGGGTTTAATTTAATTCAAAGTTTATTTTCTTCTTTTTGGAGCATTTAAATAAAAGCTTGTTTTTAAAAATATTTTTTTAATATTAATTTATTTTTTATTTTTGATTTATCGCCGGACATGTTTCTAAGTCTGTTCATGTCACTTAATGCGTGATTGTTGCATGGTGGTTTTCCTGTTAATTTAGTACAGTCTAGTGCTTCAATAAGGAGACCTTCTAGTGACTTGACTACTTATTTCAGCTTGAAGCTTACTTGTGACTAACAAAACACAGTTCCGGATTTTATTTTGGAGCTTTCGTTCTCCTAGATAGGTTGCAAACCAATGCCATTGACGCCCAACTCTGCAAATTACACAAGTCATATTATGAAGCCAACCAAGATGTACTTTTAAAATTCAGTTGCAAGATTTGACCCGAACAATTCGAACCCAAAATCGTAATCGGGGAATCAAAAAACCCCCGGATTAAAATTTCAGACGGACTGGAGGAACTAAATTTTTTATCGCCATCTTAGATCCTCCATCTTAGATCCACCATCTTGAAAATGATTAGTACATAAAACATTGCAAGTTAAATAAAAGCTTGTCAAATAGGTTATTTTAGATCAACATTTAAGATATGCTAGAGATAGTTACATTATTATAAAACTATTCGCAGTAAATGTAAATAGAAACCTTAAGAAAAGCTGTTAAACTTATAATATAAACTTCATATTTGATAATGTGATACTTTTAATTATTGAATATGATTGACTTAAATGATATTATTTATTTTTTTATTATAAATATATGATTCATATAAAAGAGCAACATACTTCCGGTATATTAGTTATTATGTTATGGCCTACGTGATTACTAGCCAGTCCATTACTTTCTTCTATACTGATATATTAATTTCAAGCTGTATTACTGAATCAGGTGCACATTTTGATTCTTCTGATTCCCATTTCCGGTTTATTTTAATTTTTTCCGGAAATATTATAAATATTTCATTTCCAGTTAAACACGGAAAATTAATGTTAACTCGCACTGTATATAAATTGTATTCACCGTAAGAATTCCGGTCTTATAGTGTAAGAAATGTCGTCCGGAATCCATCCTAGTCTTTATTTAAAAATTTGTTTCGAATGCCATGAACATTCGAATGCGCATGGCGATATCCGTGGTGCATAGGAAAGTATTTTATTTAGAAAAGTATTTATTCCTTAGTTTGTGGTGATACAAAATTTAAAGGTCTGTGAAGGGCAATATGTTATATTTATTTCCCGACCAACGATAGTTCACGATAATTAGACTGAAATATAGTTAATAGAAAAAAAACTACTATAAAGAAACGATTCATGTATGAATTCGAAATGAAGTATTTGGAATAAATATCCGAAAAGTTCTTATCTCTTGCGAGGATGGAACATTCCGTTTTGATGAAACGCGACCCCTAGCGGCGATTGTGCTCCGATTTTTCTCAATTTTCTCGTTAACCGTTCATCGGACAAGAAAATCATGATTAAATTTGGCAACCAGCGTTCAAAATCGTTAAAATTACAGCGTCGTTAGACTGGCCGAAAAATTTGTTAAATGAAATCATTAAATTGCTCTACAGTAAATTGCTCTAAAAAATTGTTTCTTATTCTTTTATAGATGTGGGGTTATTGAAAGTACGGACGTCTTCTATTCTGTTATTGACGACTCCGAGCGTCTTTTCCTTTATCGAAGAAAGCAGAAGTGGTATCGTACTGTACAGTGTACACCCTTGCCTTTATCTTTCCTCTGGCATATTTTAAAAAGCGGATATCTTTAGACGCAGGTGCAATATAATCAGTGTTAGAAGATCTATATCTTGCCCAGCAACTACTGCTGTCACTTTTATATGAATTGTTTGCACACGAATTGAACACGGCAGTTGCTGCCGTGTTCACATCGAAAATAATTTCTGGTTAGATGTGTTTCAAAAGTCGCTGCTGTCGTTTAGTGGTCTTTGTACTGCATTCATTTTAAGCATATCCGCCCAGCTTTTGGCTATAATGTTTACGAATATACTGAATGTATATGGTGTAAACCAGAACACTGGATAGGCGGTCTCTCTCTATCTATTGCTCTGATGTAAACGTCGTCAAAGATACTCTGCTTCTGCATAACACAAGATTAATCAGGTTACCTCCATCAACAATGAATTGACAATTATTAAGAAAATCGATCGGGCGTCTTGGTACTGGGTGAGACATTTCATACAGAGACGATTTATTTGTTTTTCCTGCCAAAATGATTGACAAATACCCTACTTTTACCTGCGGAGGGAGGGAGGGTTCCACAGTGCCTCTAGCAGCTGCTCCGAAGGGTAATCTTACATTATATTTGTTATCGAAAATAAATAATAATCGATAGAAAAGCATATATTTTACGTAAAGCATGTATTTTACCTATACAGTAGAACCTTGATTATCCGGACTGGCGGGGACAGCACCGTTGCTGGATAATAAAAAACATGGTTAATGGAAATAACGCTGTCACCAATTTAAAAAAAATATTTACCTACTTTATTACAGATACATATTAGTGTATGTTATTTATATTTGTAGTCCATACATAACCTACATATACAAACATGCATATGTTCTAATGTTATGTAAATATGTAATGAAGAAAAAATTCAAAGTTGATATGTACGTACGTACCTAATTGCATAGGTACACTCAAAAATATATTGTCATTACCAATTTGCATACAAAATCGTATGCGATGGGATCGCCTGTCTTCTCCCACTGACGGGGTGTTTCGATTGTGGTGGAAACATAGCTATCCTTATAGGTTGGCGACAACAGGTGTTTTAAAATGAGCGTTAAATGAAATGGAACTTTAAGACGGTACATACAGACATGCATACAGAGACTCACCTTTGTTTTTATTTCTAAGTGATTTCACCTCGCCATGCATAATTTACACGGACTACTAGCACCCTTTCGTAAACCAAGGTATGATCTGAAAAAAATATACTTTCCAAATACCATACTTTCAGCACTTAAGCGATAAGTATTAGATGATGGTAATAAAAGTAAAGAGTCTTTATACATATATGTCATTCTGTCTGAATGCTTTAATAGTTTTTGATTTTGCAAATATGTCTGTTCGTGCTATGAAAAAAAAATGAAAATAACATTACCTAATCTATTGTTAAAATGCTACTGTTAATCCTTTGCAAAATATACTTGAAACGATCCCTGTAAATTTAACGCATTTCTGTCACGCTGTTATCACGTTTTATTATTTCCAGCACGATAAATAATAAAAAAAGTGAATGTTTGGTAAAAAAAAATTAAAACCATTTTAAAGTTCAATAAAATATTCGGCCGAAATTCATGCTGTGGACTTAAATGCAGTTTATTATTCAGGTTTTATAGATTCTGGTCGATTTACGTGTTTAAGCTACATAGTTATTTTTTGCTAGACGAGTTGAAATTATTGCATCAAATATTTAAACCTGCCGCTATTTAACTCCATTGTTTTATTGTCCATTGTTTTATTCATATAGCCCAATAAAAATGGATAGTTTCTAATGCTAAAATAATCTGCCACATTTAATGAAATGCGGTGCAAACACAATATTACCATAAGTTATAAAACATAGCATTTGGCATAACTTACCATTCTACACTTTATAAATCACTTCCTTCCACTGTCCGCCTACGATTTGTCATTGTCAGTTTTTTCATTAGGACTACTTTCAATTAGCCTTCATTCTTCATTGAATATATTTATTTCACTTCTTCTTTGGTCTTTGTACTTTAATGTGGTCTGTTCAGCTTAAATAACATTAATTGTTCAAGCTGAGAATATAAATATTGCAAATAATATTCCTTTCAATTAAAAATTTTAGTAAATTATTAGTAAATTAGAGTAAATGATAGAGAGAGAAAAGGTGTTCGACGATTTTCATTCATATTTTCAATTTATCCAGCTATAATATGAAAAATCTTAATACTTGAGGTATTATAGCTAGATTTATATCTAGTATTAATGTAACAGAATCAGATGAAAACAAAAAAAACGAATTCTAGACTTGTGCATACAGTCGACCGGGGTAACTTTGCGCCACATAATCTGTATTTCCTGACATATATCTAAGCTATATGCCAATAGCCTTCATTTTTTTATTAATAATAATAAAACTTAATAACAGCTATAGTTTTCTGGCTCGATATATAATTGTTTTGGTTTTCTTAGATTAATTTTAAAAAAAATATGGATGGGCCAATGTTACCGCCACAACTCGTGTAATATTGGCCCACCACATGAAATTTCATTAAAATCAGTATGTTTTTGTCTATTTATCTATCAGAGTAACTTTGGACCACATTAAGATGTTTTTAAAAAAAGTTGAAAACTATTTTGGTTCATTTTTCTTGCAAGATTTAATTTTTCTACGTAAAATGCAATGGGATGCTATTAAGGACTAAGGGTGAGACTAACATTTTACTATATTTTTTTTATTTTGCATTAGGTTTTTATGTATTTTGACAATAAAACAAAATTTCCCAACAAATTAAAATTTTTATTACAAAAATACAAAACTGGAAAATGTAAGAAAAAAACGTTTTCTCTGATGATACTTAAACGTTTTCTGATGACGTTTTCAAATATGGAATTGTCCAACAATTTAGTGTTAGAATTTTTGGAATTATATGAATTAGAGGAAGCGATATGGAATTCCAAACATACAGACCACAAAAAAAGTAAGGGTTGCGGATGCTTGGGAAAATTTAAAAAAATTAAAATTATTTAGATATATCATCCACCATCTCCTTTCTCTAGCTTTCCTTTTTCTTTTTTATTAGGTATGCACCAGCAAAAAAAAGCATTCAGCATTCATTTTCAAAGACATATGATTTCTCAACATTCGTTTAAAATTTGGCGAACACGAGCGGTTGACATGTGAAAATTGGCAAGTGTATACATCGTGTGCAGAACGTTAACGAATATTTGGGGATATTGGTCATATGCTCAAATTTCACATCTACACATCATGTATACGAACGACTTGGCCCTAATAGATTCTCGACAAATAATTTTGCAAATATTTGACGCATTAAAATTTGACGAATATTTGGAGCCGGCTTTAGATGTTACGCATCACCTTCTGTTTCACTGCTGTTTCTTTCATATAATTCCGCAACCAATACATTTTTTTGGTGCCTATTTTTTTGCTCACTCTTTTCGCTTTGAAATTTCCTTTCTTATTCTTTCCATAAATGCCTCTTGAATTTGATTCTTTACTGATTCTTCTGTTGCAACCTGTCCCTCTTTCTTTTCATGACCACCTTTTTTTAACTCCCGGTTGCTTCATTCCCGGCTAGAAGGGTTTAAATGATACTATAAGTTAACTGAATTTGATTGAATTTATATTTAACTTTAGAGAAATGTATGTGGGGCACAGTGGTCACTGCTATTTTTTTATGAAAAGCGGTGACCACGTGTCTTCATTTAGTGTGGCCACTGTGTAAAATTTTTACACAAACATTTAAATGCTAACACTTTGTGTGCGATATTTTATTTATTCCGTATATATCATCACAAAGTGTATTTAATGTATATAACAAAATGCACTAATAAATTAAAACTTTCAACCTAATTTTGATGAAATACTAAACTTACTGATTTTTACGCAGCTAATAAAGTATATGTTACGCTTTATAAGCACACATACACCACAGAAATTCCATGGATGAACTTGTTCAAGACAATAAACTATGGCACAGTTCAGCTTTAAGGTACGCATATTGTATTTTTAAAAGTAATTTAAATGTGCCGCTGTGTCTCTGTGGCCACTGTGTCCCTATGGCCACTGTGACCCGCTCTACCCTACCCCACTGCTGTGATATTACGACAGACTGATTATCTTTGAATTTTAATGGTTCCTAATAATTTGAATCGTTTTACAAACGTATTTTTTAACGATTTTTGATATCACGATTTTTTTTGTATAAATTCAAAACGGCGGCTCTATCATTTAATTAAATGATTTTAAACTTACTACGTAATAATGATTTTTGCAATTTGACGCACAGAAATAATTGTAATCAAATAAACCTGACAAAAATAATTGTTGTTAATTAACAGCTATACGATCTATTTTTGTCGGGTTTATTTAATTACAATTATTTCTGTATATCAAATTGCAAAAATCAGTATTACGTAGTAAGTTTTAAATTTATTATTGTGGAGAAAATGTTCGACTGATCAGGAATCGAACGCATGATCCTCAGTATACGAGGCAAACAATTTACAGTTACAGCACCAGCTGATATATCTACATAAGCTTCGATGAGATATGCTTGGGTTCTTCCGATGGAAATCCACTTTTCTGTTTGATAGTCGGTAATTTAAACTATATCGTATGGGTTGCAAAAGACCTCACAATTTTTTTACATAATATACTCACAAAAAGTGGAATATGAGACCTTGGGATAATTTTTAAATGTGATATTAATTTTGGAAATCATATTGTTTATGAGGAATATAAAATGCTCGATAAAATGTTAAAACGAAAAATATATAACTTATATTTAATATTTATATAATAATTTAGCCAGATTAGTTTGGATTGTAATACGGGTCGCATATTCTGTAACTGTCCATTACAAAATTGCAAATAAATGGTCAAATACATTCACCATGAAGACTATATATCAGATCCAGGCTGTTTCCTATGAACCGTTCCGATCGGCGCCGATGGCTATTTAACATAGCCAAACTTCAGTAGGTCACAGAAATATGTAATGTTTACTCGTATATTGATACTCTATATATAAAATTTATTAGGGTATCCCTGCCTGTTATCATAATTGAATTTCAACTACGTCCTAAATCAAAACTATTTCGCGCCTCAAATAGGATAGAAGTATATACAAATATTATTATTCCGCATAAATTTCTCTTGTCAGATATTCAACACAATCTGCAATAACGAATGCATGCTGCGTATATATATATATATATATATATATATATATATATATATATATATATATATATATATATATATATATATATATATATATATATATATATATATATATATATATATATATATATATATATATATATATATATATATATATATATATATATATATATATATATATATATATATATATATATATATATATATATATATATATATATATATATATATATATATATATATATATATATATATATATATATATATATATATATATATATATATATATATATATATATATATATATATATATATATATATATATATATATATATATATATATATATATATATATATATATATATATATATATATATATATATATATATATATATATATATTTTTTTTTTTTCGCAACCTTAGATATTGTACAACGGGGTAAAAAAACAAACCCTATAATATTTTTCATCAGTTTCAACTTTTTAACGAAAAACTGTTCAAGCACATGTCAAATCATGATGTCAAGTCATGATGACAAGTATTGTCATTGTTGTTTCAATACAATTTTATAAGAATTAAAAACAATTAATTAAACAATTTTATAAGAATTAAAAACAATATATTTTTTTTTAGTTTTTCGGCAATAGATTGTTACACGTTGACTGCCACGCCTGACTCGAGAAAATGGGTCCGGGACGCCACGATATGAAAATCAAAATATCGAATGAAAATATTTTTGAAAACATTGTTTTTTACATTTTTTGTGTGTTGTTTTTTACATATCACTTTTTTTGGAAAAAAAACGCATTCGAGATATCTCGTGGTTGGGCGTCTCCTAACAGAATTTTACTTGTGGCGCCCAATTACGAGATAACTCGTGATCGCATATTAGCTGCCCAGCGCGCGCTTCGTGTTATGGCCTGTTTAGTATCTAGTAGGTTGCGCAGGTGTACACACTTGCGTCTTTTATCAGGCTTAATTTGCGATTTCATGATTGTTACTTTGTTTTTTGTGTAAAAAATTTCCAGATAATGCCCAATTTGTTGTGTTATACCATATCCAAAAAGAATAAACGAATACGTTTTCTGATGCCCACATATTATTTACTAACCTTTAACAGGCGCCCCGAGTCTAGAATCTCCTTGCATATCCAATGAGTTAACTCGTTCTGGGGGCCACAAAAGAGTCCTTCAAAAACGAGAAAACTCGTGGTGGCCGGCTAACAACAAACGGCCAACCACGAGTTATCTCGTGCATGGCAGTCAACATGTTAATGGTCCACTATACTGTACGTGTATTGTAACTCTCTATAGATTAGAGATAACAAGAACAATGACAATAATTTCCGTAATTACTTTATTTGACAATAACCTACTTTACTGTTTCACCGAATAATATCCCCTCAGTGAATAAATTTGAAAAGGGATGTGTATAATTATATTTTTTTTTGAGCGAACTGTCAATTTTGCGAAGAAAACTTAAGAGACGAAAAATTTGCAGATTGAAGCCATATATACATATCATTATTGTTAAAAATGAAATGTTCACGCCTTATAAAGTGAAAAATGCTATAGTGGTTGTGTTTTTTTACCCCCTTGAAACAAAATCTCTGGGTTACAAAAACCGCCATGAACTGTCATTTTATTAGTGCAATTCTTCCATCATAGTAGAGAAAATATAGAAAAAGAATTTTTTTGTCCCCACTTTAGAGGACTGTAACGCTGTAAGGGCTGTATTTATAGGGGGTGCCAATATTCTTGGCTATAGATGTGACAGATGGTCATGACTGATGGACTCCACCGGCAGAGCCTTGATTCTGGCGCTCTTGACTTTCTTCGCCTGTGTGTATTATCCCCGGGGGTGTTATGTCGGGTGTTTCAGGGATCCTTACTGCCTCTCGCCAGGCTTTGCTAGAGCCCCGCTGCTCGGCATTCAGGTTGGTATGGGAGGATTAGTATTGTAGCTCAGGAAGACGGAGCTGGTGAGCTGATTAGCTATTAGCTGGATTGGGCTGTTTTGTTTAGTGTCTTCTCGATCCGTTTTCTTTGGTCCTGTTCTTATCTTCGGTGTCGTCTGCTTCTTCTCGCATCAGTCGTGCTGAAACATAAGATCGCGGTTATCTTATACTTGTCCAGACCGTATAATACCGTTGTCCAGGACCGTTGTCCAGGACCTGGGTCTTTGGCCGCTTTTGAGGTCCAGATTCCTCTGGATCGTAGTCCGTAACCAGCCGGATCAGCGGGTTCTCGTGATACTCTGAGATGACGTAGAGCTTCTTGATGTGGTGTTTAGAGGGGAAGGAAAGTTGAAAAGAAACGTATAAAACACCCACCTTAATTTTTGCTAAAAATTGCCATTGTAGAAACACCTTGTATTTTATTATGTATGTCATCGATACAGATCGATACAGATATATGGAAAACGGTTAAGTTTAGGTATAGCATGTGATATATGAATTGTATTTAGAATTTAGAGAAAAATTGAAATGTGGAATAATATAAGGGGTCGTTAAAGAAAAATAAACTTTGTTTCGTCATGACTTTTTGACTGATCCTCTATACTTCATTTTGTATCTTAATCTGTAATAGATTTTATTAAACCCTAAAAGTTTTATGGTATGATTTTTCGATAGCAATCTTACTTTAAGAGATAATCGACCGTTTTCATTCATATGTATGTAGCTATTGTGTAGGGCAAAAAAGTATTGCCGAACTGCATCGTATTGCCGAACTTAAGTCACAATACATGTACTGTATAACAATAACTGTAGGCCTTAAAATATAGATCCAAGAACTCGAAGAGTATCGAGCAGGCGGCTATTAGGTACTTAAGGATTCTTAAGTATCTAATACTTAACGTAAGTATTCTTAGGAAATTCTGCTGCCATATTATAACACTCAAAATGCAACACTGTTTAAGTTTACATTCCGAATATTATCACGTTGGTTCAATTAAGTATATTTCATTAATTTTAGTATATTTCTTAAATAAACCCTTTTCACGTGGAAGTAAATGTAATTAGGAATTCAGAAATATATTTTCTTTTCCGAAGTGCAGATCAATAAGATCGCGAGCATGACGTAAAAACCTCATTGTCTCCCTGCCTTTACCGGGAAACTCGACTTTTTAAAATTGCAACAATGCACAGTGTATTAATTTCGCGTCAGCCAATCATTTCCGCGTTATGAATTGCAAAACCTTTATTACAGAATTGTCCGCCGGGTGGTGCGAGGTCGCTTGATGCATACTAAGCAAATTGGATTTGATAAGAGAGCGACCGGGGCAGCGGAGAAATAGAATTCGTGCTATAAGGAATATTAGAGTTCGTCACCAAATTAATGATTTCTGTCTTGTAGGCAATTCAGGCGGCACTCACTAATTTTCTCATCCTCATGCAATACGCCTACTTCCGCTTGGCTTTTAGCAGAGCCGGAATTAGGGGCACGTCACGTTTTCACAACTCTCGAGTTGCTGCTCGGAAATTATCCTCAAGTACATCTAGAGATGGATTTTAGGTAATTGAGTCACATTTTGTAACTGCTTTGGCTGTATCAAGTGATGATAACATATTAGTATATTTTCTATGAATATTATTACATTTAACATTATGAATATTAACAATACATTATTATTAATTAAAAGTTCTGTCACAATAACGGTTGAACCATTAACTAACGGTTTTTATACAGATATAGGTATTTCCGACCGACTTACGGCGAAAACAAAAGCGCAAAACGAAGGTCCAGTAAAAGTTCCCAAAACTGTTTTTATGTTAATCCCTATCAACATGTATAATAATCCTTTTATTGGAGAAATAGCTATCTGATCTGGAACCCGTGGAAAAATAAATGCAATCAAGGGAAAAATATTAAAGAGTAAAAAAATACGGAAAAATTACGCTATTTAGAAAACAAAATAAGAACACGGCTGCGAAATGAACTAGAGAGCAATATGTATCCAGTAGATAGTTGATCCAAAGATGGACTGACCCAAAGACTATTGGATTCCGAAGATATATTGGGGAACTCACCAGATATAAAAGAAAAAATGGCGATTGCACATTTTTTATTATTTTCTTATTTTTTCTTCGGTCCCATTGGCTTATGCTTTAGCATCGGACCTAAAAAATGTTCTCCTATAATGTCAGCTTCCTAGATCAAACCTGTGAACGGCGCATACCGAGTTCGTTTCCCATTTAATTAACGTGGGAAAAACGACGTTTCTATTCAAACATGAATAGCTGGTAGAAATGTTGTTAATACTAATTTATTATTAATTTAATAATAATTAAGCGCTAATCGAAGGTTTTAATAATTGTTTAACAAAGAATGAAGAACAAACTCAATATATGTTGCAAGTAATAATAATTTATTATTAATTTAATAATAATTAAGGGCTAATCGAAGATTTTAATAATTGTAACAAATAATGAATAACAAACTCAATATTTGTTACAAGTAGTGATAGACCATCGCCAAAAATATTAATACTACTTACTTTTACTTTTAATAAATTTTTTTTTTAAAAAACTATTGAACTATTTGTTTAAATTTAAAAAGTTCATTAAAAAAATATTTTATTTCACATAAAAATAATTGTTATTTTAATGCAAGATAGATTTCTCAATTTTTTTTCAAAGAAAACTAAAAAATGGTGTAATTTGTTTGTTCTTAAAATATTTGGAAGCCGTTTTACCCGACCAAGTTACGGAAAATGAAGAAATTCATCTTGCCTCAATGATTTGTGATACCCTCTTGCCCGCTAGCATGAAAAATTATTTTATAGTGTACTTGTACGTTTTAAAATAGATGTTTAAACGAGCATATCTTTGAAAATAATGTATTCACGGATTTAGTACTAAGGACCTTTTTTGTAGGAAATTTAATTCTCTATAAAATGCAGCTAGAAGATCAGAAGATAAAAATAAATTTTGTACGATTTACTATCATATTAAATGATAGGTTAGGACAGTGAACGTAACAGAATATAAAAATCCCTATGTGCCATAATACCATATGTACAAACGTATGAATTGTTAATATTATAACTATGTATATAAATAACCATATCCTACTATAAATGAACTATAATTTAGTTATAATGATATTAGAAATCAATTAGGACATATTTCTCGTTAGAGTGCTATACAAGACAATTTAGTATCTAATTATATCTAATTAACCATTATCGAAACTTGTTACGAACACAAATTACATATATATATATATATATATATATATATATATATATATATATATATATATATATATATATATATATATATATATATATATATATATATATATATATATATATATATATATATATATATCTTCTAATTTCTTTGCTATCTTTATATATTTTTTTTGGAGGGTTTATCTTGGGATAGTAGCAATAAAACGACTGATTAGGTTACTTGACGTTTCGGTCCCTTTCTTGGGCCTTTTTCAAAAGAGTATTTTATTTTGTGACATATTTGACACAGGTAAATATCTGTGTCAAATATGTCACAAAATAAAATACTCTTTTGAAAAAGGCCCAAGAAAGGGACCGAAACGTCAAGTAACCTAATCAGTTGTTTTATTGCTACTATCCCAAGATAAACCCTCAAAAAAAAAAAAAAAGT
>CAXKVY010008784.1:0-28749 GCA_964058915.1 Tetropium fuscum | reverse complement strand
AGGGTATCACAAATCATTGAGGCAAGATGAATTTCTTCATTTTCCGTAACTTGGTCGGGTAAAACGGCTTCCAAATATTTTAAGAACAAACAAATTACACCATTTTTTAGTTTTCTTTGAAAAAAAATTGAGAAATCTATCTTGCATTAAAATAACAATTATTTTTATGTGAAATAAAATATTTTTTTAATGAACTTTTTAAATTTAAACAAATAGTTCAATAGTTTTTTAAAAAAAAAATTTATTAAAAGTAAAAGTAAGTAGTATTAATATTTTTGGCGATGGTCTATCACTACTTGTAACAAATATTGAGTTTGTTATTCATTATTTGTTACAATTATTAAAATCTTCGATTAGCCCTTAATTATTATTAAATTAATAATAAATTATTATTACTTGCAACATATATTGAGTTTGTTCTTCATTCTTTGTTAAACAATTATTAAAACCTTCGATTAGCGCTTAATTATTATTAAATTAATAATAAATTAGTATTAACAACATTTCTACCAGCTATTCATGTTTGAATAGAAACGTCGTTTTTCCCACGTTAATTAAATGGGAAACGAACTCGGTATGCGCCGTTCACAGGTTTGATCTAGGAAGCTGACATTATAGGAGAACATTTTTTAGGTCCGATGCTAAAGCATAAGCCAATGGGACCGAAGAAAAAATAAGAAAATAATAAAAAATGTGCAATCGCCATTTTTTCTTTTATATCTGGTGAGTTCCCCAATATATCTTCGGAATCCAATAGTCTTTGGGTCAGTCCATCTTTGGATCAACTATCTACTGGATACATATTGCTCTCTAGTTCATTTCGCAGCCGTGTTCTTATTTTGTTTTCTAAATAGCGTAATTTTTCCGTATTTTTTTACTCTTTAATATTTTTCCCTTGATTGCATTTATTTTTCCACGGGTTCCAGATCAGATAGCTATTTCTCCAATAAAAGGATTATTATACATGTTGATAGGGATTAACATAAAAACAGTTTTGGGAACTTTTACTGGACCTTCGTTTTGCGCTTTTGTTTTCGCCGTAAGTCGGTCGGAAATACCTATATCTGTATAAAAACCGTTAGTTAATGGTTCAACCGTTATTGTGACAGAACTTTTAATTAATAATAATGTATTGTTAATATTCATAATGTTAAATGTAATAATATTCATAGAAAATATACTAATATGTTATCATCACTTGATACAGCCAAAGCAGTTACAAAATGTGACTCAATTACCTAAAATCCATCTCTAGATGTACTTGAGGATAATTTCCGAGCAGCAACTCGAGAGTTGTGAAAACGTGACGTGCCCCTAATTCCGGCTCTGCTAAAAGCCAAGCGGAAGTAGGCGTATTGCATGAGGATGAGAAAATTAGTGAGTGCCGCCTGAATTGCCTACAAGACAGAAATCATTAATTTGGTGACGAACTCTAATATTCCTTATAGCACGAATTCTATTTCTCCGCTGCCCCGGTCGCTCTCTTATCAAATCCAATTTGCTTAGTATGCATCAAGCGACCTCGCACCACCCGGCGGACAATTCTGTAATAAAGGTTTTGCAATTCATAACGCGGAAATGATTGGCTGACGCGAAATTAATACACTGTGCATTGTTGCAATTTTAAAAAGTCGAGTTTCCCGGTAAAGGCAGGGAGACAATGAGGTTTTTACGTCATGCTCGCGATCTTATTGATCTGCACTTCGGAAAAGAAAATATATTTCTGAATTCCTAATTACATTTACTTCCACGTGAAAAGGGTTTATTTAAGAAATATACTAAAATTAATGAAATATACTTAATTGAACCAACGTGATAATATTCGGAATGTAAACTTAAACAGTGTTGCATTTTGAGTGTTATAATATGGCAGCAGAATTTCCTAAGAATACTTACGTTAAGTATTAGATACTTAAGAATCCTTAAGTACCTAATAGCCGCCTGCTCGATACTCTTCGAGTTCTTGGATCTATATTTTAAGGCCTACAGTTATTGTTATACAGTACATGTATTGTGACTTAAGTTCGGCAATACGATGCAGTTCGGCAATACTTTTTTGCCCTACACAATAGCTACATACATATGAATGAAAACGGTCGATTATCTCTTAAAGTAAGATTGCTATCGAAAAATCATACCATAAAACTTTTAGGGTTTAATAAAATCTATTACAGATTAAGATACAAAATGAAGTATAGAGGATCAGTCAAAAAGTCATGACGAAACAAAGTTTATTTTTCTTTAACGACCCCTTATATTATTCCACATTTCAATTTTTCTCTAAATTCTAAATACAATTCATATATCACATGCTATACCTAAACTTAACCGTTTTCCATATATCTGTATCGATCTGTATCGATGACATACATAATAAAATACAAGGTGTTTCTACAATGGCAATTTTTAGCAAAAATTAAGGTGGGTGTTTTATACGTTTCTTTTCAACTTTCCTTCCCCTCTAAACACCACATCAAGAAGCTCTACGTCATCTCAGAGTATCACGAGAACCCGCTGATCCGGCTGGTTACGGACTACGATCCAGAGGAATCTGGACCTCAAAAGCGGCCAAAGACCCAGGTCCTGGACAACGGTCCTGGACAACGGTATTATACGGTCTGGACAAGTATAAGATAACCGCGATCTTATGTTTCAGCACGACTGATGCGAGAAGAAGCAGACGACACCGAAGATAAGAACAGGACCAAAGAAAACGGATCGAGAAGACACTAAACAAAACAGCCCAATCCAGCTAATAGCTAATCAGCTCACCAGCTCCGTCTTCCTGAGCTACAATACTAATCCTCCCATACCAACCTGAATGCCGAGCAGCGGGGCTCTAGCAAAGCCTGGCGAGAGGCAGTAAGGATCCCTGAAACACCCGACATAACACCCCCGGGGATAATACACACAGGCGAAGAAAGTCAAGAGCGCCAGAATCAAGGCTCTGCCGGTGGAGTCCATCAGTCATGACCATCTGTCACATCTATAGCCAAGAATATTGGCACCCCCTATAAATACAGCCCTTACAGCGTTACAGTCCTCTAAAGTGGGGACAAAAAAATTCTTTTTCTATATTTTCTCTACTATGATGGAAGAATTGCACTAATAAAATGACAGTTCATGGCGGTTTTTGTAACCCAGAGATTTTGTTTCAAGGGGGTAAAAAAACACAACCACTATAGCATTTTTCACTTTATAAGGCGTGAACATTTCATTTTTAACAATAATGATATGTATATATGGCTTCAATCTGCAAATTTTTCGTCTCTTAAGTTTTCTTCGCAAAATTGACAGTTCGCTCAAAAAAAAATATAATTATACACATCCCTTTTCAAATTTATTCACTGAGGGGATATTATTCGGTGAAACAGTAAAGTAGGTTATTGTCAAATAAAGTAATTACGGAAATTATTGTCATTGTTCTTGTTATCTCTAATCTATAGAGAGTTACAATACACGTACAGTATAGTGGACCATTAACATGTTGACTGCCATGCACGAGATAACTCGTGGTTGGCCGTTTGTTGTTAGCCGGCCACCACGAGTTTTCTCGTTTTTGAAGGACTCTTTTGTGGCCCCCAGAACGAGTTAACTCATTGGATATGCAAGGAGATTCTAGACTCGGGGCGCCTGTTAAAGGTTAGTAAATAATATGTGGGCATCAGAAAACGTATTCGTTTATTCTTTTTGGATATGGTATAACACAACAAATTGGGCATTATCTGGAAATTTTTTACACAAAAAACAAAGTAACAATCATGAAATCGCAAATTAAGCCTGATAAAAGACGCAAGTGTGTACACCTGCGCAACCTACTAGATACTAAACAGGCCATAACACGAAGCGCGCGCTGGGCAGCTAATATGCGATCACGAGTTATCTCGTAATTGGGCGCCACAAGTAAAATTCTGTTAGGAGACGCCCAACCACGAGATATCTCGAATGCGTTTTTTTTCCAAAAAAAGTGATATGTAAAAAACAACACACAAAAAATGTAAAAAACAATGTTTTCAAAAATATTTTCATTCGATATTTTGATTTTCATATCGTGGCGTCCCGGACCCATTTTCTCGAGTCAGGCGTGGCAGTCAACGTGTAACAATCTATTGCCGAAAAACTAAAAAAAAATATATTGTTTTTAATTCTTATAAAATTGTTTAATTAATTGTTTTTAATTCTTATAAAATTGTATTGAAACAACAATGACAATACTTGTCATCATGACTTGACATCATGATTTGACATGTGCTTGAACAGTTTTTCGTTAAAAAGTTGAAACTGATGAAAAATATTATAGGGTTTGTTTTTTTACCCCGTTGTACAATATCTAAGGTTGCGAAAAAAAAAAAATATATATATATATATATATATATATATATATATATATATATATATATATATATATATATATATGTATATATATATATATATATATATATATATATATATATATATATATATATATATATATATATATATATATATATATATATATATATATATATATATATATATATATATATATATATATATATATATATAAATATATATATATATATATATATATATATATATATATATATATATATATATATATATATATATATATATATATATATATATATATATATATATATATATATATATATATATATATATATATATATATATATATATATATATATATATATATATATATATATATATATATATATATATACGCAGCATGCATTCGTTATTGCAGATTGTGTTGAATATCTGACAAGAGAAATTTATGCGGAATAATAATATTTGTATATACTTCTATCCTATTTGAGGCGCGAAATAGTTTTGATTTAGGACGTAGTTGAAATTCAATTATGATAACAGGCAGGGATACCCTAATAAATTTTATATATAGAGTATCAATATACGAGTAAACATTACATATTTCTGTGACCTACTGAAGTTTGGCTATGTTAAATAGCCATCGGCGCCGATCGGAACGGTTCATAGGAAACAGCCTGGATCTGATATATAGTCTTCATGGTGAATGTATTTGACCATTTATTTGCAATTTTGTAATGGACAGTTACAGAATATGCGACCCGTATTACAATCCAAACTAATCTGGCTAAATTATTATATAAATATTAAATATAAGTTATATATTTTTCGTTTTAACATTTTATCGAGCATTTTATATTCCTCATAAACAATATGATTTCCAAAATTAATATCACATTTAAAAATTATCCCAAGGTCTCATATTCCACTTTTTGTGAGTATATTATGTAAAAAAATTGTGAGGTCTTTTGCAACCCATACGATATAGTTTAAATTACCGACTATCAAACAGAAAAGTGGATTTCCATCGGAAGAACCCAAGCATATCTCATCGAAGCTTATGTAGATATATCAGCTGGTGCTGTAACTGTAAATTGTTTGCCTCGTATACTGAGGATCATGCGTTCGATTCCTGATCAGTCGAACATTTTCTCCACAATAATAAATTTAAAACTTACTACGTAATACTGATTTTTGCAATTTGATATACAGAAATAATTGTAATTAAATAAACCCGACAAAAATAGATCGTATAGCTGTTAATTAACAACAATTATTTTTGTCAGGTTTATTTGATTACAATTATTTCTGTGCGTCAAATTGCAAAAATCATTATTACGTAGTAAGTTTAAAATCATTTAATTAAATGATAGAGCCGCCGTTTTGAATTTATACAAAAAAAATCGTGATATCAAAAATCGTTAAAAAATACGTTTGTAAAACGATTCAAATTATTAGGAACCATTAAAATTCAAAGATAATCAGTCTGTCGTAATATCACAGCAGTGGGGTAGGGTAGAGCGGGTCACAGTGGCCATAGGGACACAGTGGCCACAGAGACACAGCGGCACATTTAAATTACTTTTAAAAATACAATATGCGTACCTTAAAGCTGAACTGTGCCATAGTTTATTGTCTTGAACAAGTTCATCCATGGAATTTCTGTGGTGTATGTGTGCTTATAAAGCGTAACATATACTTTATTAGCTGCGTAAAAATCAGTAAGTTTAGTATTTCATCAAAATTAGGTTGAAAGTTTTAATTTATTAGTGCATTTTGTTATATACATTAAATACACTTTGTGATGATATATACGGAATAAATAAAATATCGCACACAAAGTGTTAGCATTTAAATGTTTGTGTAAAAATTTTACACAGTGGCCACACTAAATGAAGACACGTGGTCACCGCTTTTCATAAAAAAATAGCAGTGACCACTGTGCCCCACATACATTTCTCTAAAGTTAAATATAAATTCAATCAAATTCAGTTAACTTATAGTATCATTTAAACCCTTCTAGCCGGGAATGAAGCAACCGGGAGTTAAAAAAAGGTGGTCATGAAAAGAAAGAGGGACAGGTTGCAACAGAAGAATCAGTAAAGAATCAAATTCAAGAGGCATTTATGGAAAGAATAAGAAAGGAAATTTCAAAGCGAAAAGAGTGAGCAAAAAAATAGGCACCAAAAAAATGTATTGGTTGCGGAATTATATGAAAGAAACAGCAGTGAAACAGAAGGTGATGCGTAACATCTAAAGCCGGCTCCAAATATTCGTCAAATTTTAATGCGTCAAATATTTGCAAAATTATTTGTCGAGAATCTATTAGGGCCAAGTCGTTCGTATACATGATGTGTAGATGTGAAATTTGAGCATATGACCAATATCCCCAAATATTCGTTAACGTTCTGCACACGATGTATACACTTGCCAATTTTCACATGTCAACCGCTCGTGTTCGCCAAATTTTAAACGAATGTTGAGAAATCATATGTCTTTGAAAATGAATGCTGAATGCTTTTTTTTGCTGGTGCATACCTAATAAAAAAGAAAAAGGAAAGCTAGAGAAAGGAGATGGTGGATGATATATCTAAATAATTTTAATTTTTTTAAATTTTCCCAAGCATCCGCAACCCTTACTTTTTTTGTGGTCTGTATGTTTGGAATTCCATATCGCTTCCTCTAATTCATATAATTCCAAAAATTCTAACACTAAATTGTTGGACAATTCCATATTTGAAAACGTCATCAGAAAACGTTTAAGTATCATCAGAGAAAACGTTTTTTTCTTACATTTTCCAGTTTTGTATTTTTGTAATAAAAATTTTAATTTGTTGGGAAATTTTGTTTTATTGTCAAAATACATAAAAACCTAATGCAAAATAAAAAAAATATAGTAAAATGTTAGTCTCACCCTTAGTCCTTAATAGCATCCCATTGCATTTTACGTAGAAAAATTAAATCTTGCAAGAAAAATGAACCAAAATAGTTTTCAACTTTTTTTAAAAACATCTTAATGTGGTCCAAAGTTACTCTGATAGATAAATAGACAAAAACATACTGATTTTAATGAAATTTCATGTGGTGGGCCAATATTACACGAGTTGTGGCGGTAACATTGGCCCATCCATATTTTTTTTAAAATTAATCTAAGAAAACCAAAACAATTATATATCGAGCCAGAAAACTATAGCTGTTATTAAGTTTTATTATTATTAATAAAAAAATGAAGGCTATTGGCATATAGCTTAGATATATGTCAGGAAATACAGATTATGTGGCGCAAAGTTACCCCGGTCGACTGTATGCACAAGTCTAGAATTCGTTTTTTTTGTTTTCATCTGATTCTGTTACATTAATACTAGATATAAATCTAGCTATAATACCTCAAGTATTAAGATTTTTCATATTATAGCTGGATAAATTGAAAATATGAATGAAAATCGTCGAACACCTTTTCTCTCTCTATCATTTACTCTAATTTACTAATAATTTACTAAAATTTTTAATTGAAAGGAATATTATTTGCAATATTTATATTCTCAGCTTGAACAATTAATGTTATTTAAGCTGAACAGACCACATTAAAGTACAAAGACCAAAGAAGAAGTGAAATAAATATATTCAATGAAGAATGAAGGCTAATTGAAAGTAGTCCTAATGAAAAAACTGACAATGACAAATCGTAGGCGGACAGTGGAAGGAAGTGATTTATAAAGTGTAGAATGGTAAGTTATGCCAAATGCTATGTTTTATAACTTATGGTAATATTGTGTTTGCACCGCATTTCATTAAATGTGGCAGATTATTTTAGCATTAGAAACTATCCATTTTTATTGGGCTATATGAATAAAACAATGGACAATAAAACAATGGAGTTAAATAGCGGCAGGTTTAAATATTTGATGCAATAATTTCAACTCGTCTAGCAAAAAATAACTATGTAGCTTAAACACGTAAATCGACCAGAATCTATAAAACCTGAATAATAAACTGCATTTAAGTCCACAGCATGAATTTCGGCCGAATATTTTATTGAACTTTAAAATGGTTTTAATTTTTTTTTACCAAACATTCACTTTTTTTATTATTTATCGTGCTGGAAATAATAAAACGTGATAACAGCGTGACAGAAATGCGTTAAATTTACAGGGATCGTTTCAAGTATATTTTGCAAAGGATTAACAGTAGCATTTTAACAATAGATTAGGTAATGTTATTTTCATTTTTTTTTCATAGCACGAACAGACATATTTGCAAAATCAAAAACTATTAAAGCATTCAGACAGAATGACATATATGTATAAAGACTCTTTACTTTTATTACCATCATCTAATACTTATCGCTTAAGTGCTGAAAGTATGGTATTTGGAAAGTATATTTTTTTCAGATCATACCTTGGTTTACGAAAGGGTGCTAGTAGTCCGTGTAAATTATGCATGGCGAGGTGAAATCACTTAGAAATAAAAACAAAGGTGAGTCTCTGTATGCATGTCTGTATGTACCGTCTTAAAGTTCCATTTCATTTAACGCTCATTTTAAAACACCTGTTGTCGCCAACCTATAAGGATAGCTATGTTTCCACCACAATCGAAACACCCCGTCAGTGGGAGAAGACAGGCGATCCCATCGCATACGATTTTGTATGCAAATTGGTAATGACAATATATTTTTGAGTGTACCTATGCAATTAGGTACGTACGTACATATCAACTTTGAATTTTTTCTTCATTACATATTTACATAACATTAGAACATATGCATGTTTGTATATGTAGGTTATGTATGGACTACAAATATAAATAACATACACTAATATGTATCTGTAATAAAGTAGGTAAATATTTTTTTTAAATTGGTGACAGCGTTATTTCCATTAACCATGTTTTTTATTATCCAGCAACGGTGCTGTCCCCGCCAGTCCGGATAATCAAGGTTCTACTGTATAGGTAAAATACATGCTTTACGTAAAATATATGCTTTTCTATCGATTATTATTTATTTTCGATAACAAATATAATGTAAGATTACCCTTCGGAGCAGCTGCTAGAGGCACTGTGGAACCCTCCCTCCCTCCGCAGGTAAAAGTAGGGTATTTGTCAATCATTTTGGCAGGAAAAACAAATAAATCGTCTCTGTATGAAATGTCTCACCCAGTACCAAGACGCCCGATCGATTTTCTTAATAATTGTCAATTCATTGTTGATGGAGGTAACCTGATTAATCTTGTGTTATGCAGAAGCAGAGTATCTTTGACGACGTTTACATCAGAGCAATAGATAGAGAGAGACCGCCTATCCAGTGTTCTGGTTTACACCATATACATTCAGTATATTCGTAAACATTATAGCCAAAAGCTGGGCGGATATGCTTAAAATGAATGCAGTACAAAGACCACTAAACGACAGCAGCGACTTTTGAAACACATCTAACCAGAAATTATTTTCGATGTGAACACGGCAGCAACTGCCGTGTTCAATTCGTGTGCAAACAATTCATATAAAAGTGACAGCAGTAGTTGCTGGGCAAGATATAGATCTTCTAACACTGATTATATTGCACCTGCGTCTAAAGATATCCGCTTTTTAAAATATGCCAGAGGAAAGATAAAGGCAAGGGTGTACACTGTACAGTACGATACCACTTCTGCTTTCTTCGATAAAGGAAAAGACGCTCGGAGTCGTCAATAACAGAATAGAAGACGTCCGTACTTTCAATAACCCCACATCTATAAAAGAATAAGAAACAATTTTTTAGAGCAATTTACTGTAGAGCAATTTAATGATTTCATTTAACAAATTTTTCGGCCAGTCTAACGACGCTGTAATTTTAACGATTTTGAACGCTGGTTGCCAAATTTAATCATGATTTTCTTGTCCGATGAACGGTTAACGAGAAAATTGAGAAAAATCGGAGCACAATCGCCGCTAGGGGTCGCGTTTCATCAAAACGGAATGTTCCATCCTCGCAAGAGATAAGAACTTTTCGGATATTTATTCCAAATACTTCATTTCGAATTCATACATGAATCGTTTCTTTATAGTAGTTTTTTTTCTATTAACTATATTTCAGTCTAATTATCGTGAACTATCGTTGGTCGGGAAATAAATATAACATATTGCCCTTCACAGACCTTTAAATTTTGTATCACCACAAACTAAGGAATAAATACTTTTCTAAATAAAATACTTTCCTATGCACCACGGATATCGCCATGCGCATTCGAATGTTCATGGCATTCGAAACAAATTTTTAAATAAAGACTAGGATGGATTCCGGACGACATTTCTTACACTATAAGACCGGAATTCTTACGGTGAATACAATTTATATACAGTGCGAGTTAACATTAATTTTCCGTGTTTAACTGGAAATGAAATATTTATAATATTTCCGGAAAAAATTAAAATAAACCGGAAATGGGAATCAGAAGAATCAAAATGTGCACCTGATTCAGTAATACAGCTTGAAATTAATATATCAGTATAGAAGAAAGTAATGGACTGGCTAGTAATCACGTAGGCCATAACATAATAACTAATATACCGGAAGTATGTTGCTCTTTTATATGAATCATATATTTATAATAAAAAAATAAATAATATCATTTAAGTCAATCATATTCAATAATTAAAAGTATCACATTATCAAATATGAAGTTTATATTATAAGTTTAACAGCTTTTCTTAAGGTTTCTATTTACATTTACTGCGAATAGTTTTATAATAATGTAACTATCTCTAGCATATCTTAAATGTTGATCTAAAATAACCTATTTGACAAGCTTTTATTTAACTTGCAATGTTTTATGTACTAATCATTTTCAAGATGGTGGATCTAAGATGGAGGATCTAAGATGGCGATAAAAAATTTAGTTCCTCCAGTCCGTCTGAAATTTTAATCCGGGGGTTTTTTGATTCCCCGATTACGATTTTGGGTTCGAATTGTTCGGGTCAAATCTTGCAACTGAATTTTAAAAGTACATCTTGGTTGGCTTCATAATATGACTTGTGTAATTTGCAGAGTTGGGCGTCAATGGCATTGGTTTGCAACCTATCTAGGAGAACGAAAGCTCCAAAATAAAATCCGGAACTGTGTTTTGTTAGTCACAAGTAAGCTTCAAGCTGAAATAAGTAGTCAAGTCACTAGAAGGTCTCCTTATTGAAGCACTAGACTGTACTAAATTAACAGGAAAACCACCATGCAACAATCACGCATTAAGTGACATGAACAGACTTAGAAACATGTCCGGCGATAAATCAAAAATAAAAAATAAATTAATATTAAAAAAATATTTTTAAAAACAAGCTTTTATTTAAATGCTCCAAAAAGAAGAAAATAAACTTTGAATTAAATTAAACCCATAAATTTATTACATTACACACTTTTTATGATATACTTAATAGTTTGTCGCAAGATTTCCTGTGTAGATAAACCAGAATACAATATTATGTAACTTGATATTGACATAAGTAATTCTAAGAAAAAAATAATGTTTTTTGCGTAAAATAGGTAAACCTGGCGACAAGCTTTTATATCATATAAATTGTGTAATGTAATACATTGATGGGTTTAATTTAATTTAAAGTGTATTTTCTTCTTTTTAGAACATTTATTTAAATTAAAGCTTGTTTTTAAAAATGTTTTTTACTATTAACTTATTTAATTCTAGCTTTATATATAATAT
Organism: Tetropium fuscum; assembly: GCA_964058915.1. Lineage (NCBI taxonomy): Eukaryota > Metazoa > Arthropoda > Insecta > Coleoptera > Cerambycidae > Tetropium > Tetropium fuscum. Next base: position 16,732 of record CAXKVY010008784.1, on the reverse strand, counting down.
ATAATATGTGTATGTAAATCATCATTTTTCAGCTTGGGTCCAGGACGCATGTATTTATTTGTGTATATTTACAATTTTAACTGTTTAGGTATGTTGTACGTCTATGTAACAAATATTGATTATTTTAATTCTACAAGTAACAAATGCAATATATGCCTAAGCGTAAGAGGTTATAAAATTTAATTCATGCGCCAATAAAAGCTAATCACGCTTGCTGATATAATCGCACGCCACTCTTTAAATATACTTATGTCACATGACTGTTTAAATTATTTCTTCATGCGATGAGTCTACTATGATAGCAAATACATACTAAAGTCACAGGTCAATATCAAGTTTCTTAAATAGGTGCATTAGTAAAACTTATGTTAATATACCCCCTGTAACGTGGCCGCAATAAAAGGGACAACGCAGGGCACTTACTCCCCTGGCAAGTGAATATTAATTCAATTTGTAGATCAGCACCAACACATCAGGAATGATTAAAATCATTTTAGGATTTTTAAAACAAAAAAATGTCGTGTTAAAACTTTTGCGCAGTCAATATCCGTCCCCTTTAGAGTAGTTGAAGTTGAGTAATTGGAGTAGATGAAGAAATCATATTTTTGTCCATTAGTTAATCATGGAAAGTGTCCGCCATCTTGGATTTTGTAAAGGTCATCGTTGTTGTTGTTGTCGTCTTCGTCAACGTAAATCCATGCTGATTTGTGACTCGCAATGTCCATTCATGTAACGCCCAAGCAACCAGATCGACGACAAGAATAGGTTGATATCTTCATCTTCTCCGAGGGGCATTTAACTGCGTAATAAAGTTTTAATCCGATTTTTGTTTGTTTCTTATACATATATATATATATATATATATATATATATATATATATATATATATATATATATATATATATATATATATATATATATATATATATATATATATATATATATATATATATATATATATATATATATATATATATATATATATATATATATATATATATATATATATATATATATATATATATATATATATATATATATATATATATATATATATATATATATATATATATATATATATATATATATATATATATATATATATATATATATATATATATATATATATATATATATATATATATATATATATATATATATATATATATATATATAGTATCTAAAGTCAATGGGCTGCATTTCAAAAGTTTAATTTGTATTTATTTATTAGTTTTTCACTTGAAGTCGTCTACATTATTCACAGATCACACGTCTGTGTATTGCATTACACGTCTACATTTGCTACGGTGAACAAATACATAAAAAATATGGAAAGCTGAATCTCAGAAATTCATGGATAATAAACAGAAAATGTGCCTGAACACAGACAACAATGGAACATAAAAGGAGGTAAGAATGTGTACACAATAAGCAAGTGTCGCGTTATAAGTTTACTGTATTCATTCGCTAAGCTGTTACATAAGGACTACTAACTCAATAAAGTAAGAAAATATAATGGTACGCATTCGAAGGGACCATATTCACGCGGATTTATTACTTTTTATGTATGAAACGAATGAAAATGTATACATACATATCGTATTCGAGAACAGCAAAATGTTAAAGAATCCCAAGAAAATCCAGCAATAGAGCATAAACAAAGGCAACTCCCAGTGCAAGCGAAACTAAAAACAACTCAGCGATTACCACGAAATATACATATCCTAATGAGTCTTTCCTCCAGGTATGTATATACCAATATTCACACTGTCCAGAGACTCTGTTCTGATGATTATGTATCACCTCACTGCCATCCATCTGCTCTGCAGGAAAGATATTTGAAGCTTTCTAGTGCGTGCAAAATCCACTTAGGAATATCGTCTAGCGTGAGTTTCTGTCATGTTTTCTTAATGCTATTCTTCCGGTAGTGTCACGAGTTTCTAACAATGGAGTTCTATATTTAATTGTACATGCCTGCTTAGCTGATAAAAACCCAAATTTATGACAGTAGCCGATAGAGCATTTTTTATTTCAGGTTTTATTATACATGGCTAATCACTAATACACCTTTTATAATATATGTCTGATTTAAATATTCCGGTAAAATAAATGTCAATTATTATACATCATAATATTGATATCTACAGGTACGATTACACTGAAGTAAAAGAAGGAAATTTTAAATCTGAAACATTCAATCTATAGACATTAGCCGAAAGACACATAAAAAGCAATATTCAATTTTTATCTAATTAATGGAGAGGAGGAAAATGGAGACAAATTTGCCTATTTCTGAAAGCGCAAAAAAAATCGATTAAGGAAACAAATCATTAAATTAATTCAAAAATCATATCTGGCATTACGACACTACGACGTTATATCCTACCAGAGATTATATCAACTATAGCACACAAAAATTCTATGTGAAACCCCAGTGTTAAGTCATTTCAATTACTGTGTTAGTGTCTTTCTATGGGTCTTGTTTGGATGAAAGTTGTAGTGATTCAGCGTATTCAAAATTGGTCTATTCGCTTTATATACAGTACCAGTAAATACGAACATGTTTCATATAAACTTTCAGATCTGATCTGGCTAAATATGCTAAATCAAAGTCATCTCCAAGCTACATGCACATTGCACATTTCAAAAATTGTTACAGACAAAAAACTCCTTATCTTTAAAAAAACATTTACGAGTGATGTACACATACACAAGACATTGGAACAAAAGGATTGCTAACTCCTTCAAACATTATAATAATGTGTCTCATGACGTTAAGGTGTATAATATGATTAAATTTAAAGGTTCTAGAAAACGTGAACTTATACGTCTGAATTAGTGATTTTTAGATGTTTATGTGCTTTAACAAAAATTTTTAACGAGGCTTTTTTTAGAGAGAGGGTTAAGTGGTAGAGCACACAGGGTATCCGTGTTCTGAAAATTTTATTTATGTTACATTTTCTTCGTTTGTACTTTTTATTACAAACTCTATAATTTTGAATAAAGGCATTCTCTTTGGTCCAAATAGACTATAGTCGAGATTTTCTAGTTATAATATATTCTATCTGTTTATATTCTATCTTATATCTGTTTAATAAAATATATTATACATTATATTCCAAATATATTCAAAATATAGAACTGACAACTGATAATGGAGCCATTAGTAGGCATTTACATTTGATGATATAGGGCATAAAATAAAAACAAAATAGAAATAGAGATATACCCAATTTAAAGTAGGGTTATTTTAAAACATACTGTTTTAAATGCATGTTTGAGATATATCAATTTCCATGCTTACAGCGCGTAATTAAAAAATGCCAAAATAAAGTAAATAAAGCAAACTGGCTACTGTGCATATAATTCCAGCCATCACTGAAATTTTGTGAATACAGCAATGAAACACACGAACTGAAAACTTTACGAGGCGTACTAAAATTTGGCTCACTCATCAGTATTTCGTTTACAACAGTAGCGTAACTAACGGGTCGCATTGATTTAATTGTATAAATATGAAAGTTTTGCTTATTCTGAACATTTACTTTTCATCCATTTACCAGCTTCACTGGTTAGAAATCCACAAATAAGCGACATTACAATATATGCCCTGTATTGAAAATTGGTAGTTGAATAGGGGCCATGGAAAATATATGGCACGGCAATGGGATACTGCTCGTCAGTGGTAATAAATCCAAGTAATCAAAAACTATTTGCATTTCGTTTATTGCGGTATTCATACGTCAATGTTGTAAATTACATGTGTATATTCAATTTGTATCAATCTTATTATATTGTATGCACACGCCAGATTTATAATATAACATCCACATACCGAATAGAGCCTATTTTTGTTTTTTACTTTATCACAGTGCAATAAACTTTAATCTCTGACTTCAGACTTTAAACTCTGAATTCAGGCACTAATCTCGGAATTCAGACTGAATTTATCTGTTAATATCTGAATTCAGATCTTAAACTCTAAACTCGGGAGTTAATCTCTGTATTCAGGCATTAATATCTGAATTTATAATTTTTTCTGTTCATTTTTAAAGTAAAGAATTAGTGTATGAATTCAGGCTTTAAACTCTGAATTCAGGATTTAGTCTCTGAATTCAGACATTAAACCCTGAATTCAGGCTTTAATATCTGAATTCAAACTTATGAATTTATGCCTAAACAAGGTTATATGCGATTATTTTCTACTTAACTGAGTTGCAGTGCACCTATGTGTTTTGTTCTATATTTACATTTTAATATATTTATTTTGGAAAAAGTCTTCCTCCAATGACGTTCCCGCCTAAACTGCATTCATATGTTTATAATTAAAAGTAAGAAAAAAACTTTACAGGTTCAGAATTACAAAACGTAGGTTCAGAATTGCCTCGAAAATGAGCCAGAGTTAAACAACCCCAACTTTTTTGTTTATCTATTTATTTAAATTTAAACATTAAACTTCATATCCTTAAGTCTTTTTACAAGAAAAACATTCTTGTTCTACCTCGATATGAGGCCTCGCTTTTGAGTAAAATTAATGTACACGCGTTACTGAATTTTGGATTTATGAAGTGTACTGCAAAAATAATATTGCTAGATGGATAATCAGTGCAATTCTAGTTGGTTCTTTTTACGTAGCATAATAGCTAAGAATTATTTTTCAAAAACGAATTAAAAATAACTACTTATTTAATGTTACATTAATTTTATGGTTTTTTAATTTTATTTTATACTTGTGAACTTATATCTATCAGAATTAATGTGCATTATAATAAATTTAAAAAAGTCTGTCGCGATGACTCTTGTCAAATTAAGCAATTGAATGTAATTTCTATAGTTATTTGATGCATATTTAGCAAGTTCTATTTAGCTCTTGTCAGATAAAATCATTCAAATTACAAGTAAAATTGTCAATGTGACATTTCATGTTGCTTTGTGGAATTATAACTTTTAAGATTATACAGTGATTTTATTAAATAGGCAGCTATAGTTAAACAACAGAATGGAAGGATATAATAAATTTAACAGTTACTACAATTTGAATGCGTTTTTGCAAAATAATTCCTGCAATCTAGCTCATACCTGGCAAAAAACAAAAAGAATCGCACTGATTAAATCAATTTGAATATAATTCTCAACTTACGAATGGAGTACGGAAGAGGAAAAACTTTTTTATTTGTAGGTTTAGGAGAAAATGTAATTCATCATAAAATCGCCTGTCTTTTTTGAAACTACAATTTCAAGTACCAAATATGTGATTGCTATTTATCCAGGATGCATCAATGTTAAAATTTTGAAATGTTAAGTTTTTTTAAATTTTATGCAATTATTTTCAAAAGTCGTGAAATGTGTAACGAAATTGTGTAACCAAAGTCTAATAAACATTTTTCCTAAAGTACTTCGTTTCGTAGCTATATACTTTTCAATTCTCACATATTACTACAATTACCTTTTATTTTCAAATAAGCTACCCATTAATCATTCAGAAATATTAAAATAATTTAATATCAAGTAGCTGGTTCTGAATAACTTTAGCTTCAGTTGTTATCTGTCAAATTGTTATAGTGGTGTCATAATTTTGTAGTTTTCACGTAAAAATCTACTAGGTACATAATATTAAAATAGAAAATGCTTACATTAGAGAAAAGAATTTATATTGTCCAGTGTTGTGGCTTGGGACACGAAACATACTATATGGCAGTTATTAGACAATTTTATGAGATTTAATGAGATATGGCTCACTGAGAAGACAGTTACAAAAATTGTAATTACATTTATCAGTGTGTAAAACTGGTAGTATTTTGAACAAAAAAAGAAAGGAAAAAGAGTTTATTGAAGATGACGCTGTGACCGTAATGGCACTGGATTCTGTTAGTAGTTTTGCCAAAACATCGTTAAGAAAGAGAACTTCTCAAATTGGAAACGTAAGTAAGTCTCTACTACAAAAAATATACAAATGAAGACATATTTTTTTCGGATGGGGCAACTTTTAATACAAACGGAACAGTTAGTTCGCAAAACAGTAGATATTGGAGCCATGACAACCCACATTTCCGTATCCAGTGTAGAAGACGACAACATTAAAAAAAAAATAACGTTTGGTGTGCTATTTCTTTTAATAGAATCATTGGATATATTTTTTGGAAATGATGAAATGAATTTAAATCAACACACATCCGCATATATTGAATATTTTTTTATAGTTAATTACAACATACACCCTTAGCTGATCGAAGAAAATTATACTTTCAGCAAGATGGCTGTCCAGCTCATTCTACGATAATTGATCGTGAATGGCTGGATCATCAATTTGGGGAAACATGGATAGGAAGAAACGTCCCAAGTCAGTGGCCACCTAGGAGCCCCGATTTTACCGGATTCCGGAATCCGGACTCTACTTCCACCTGCACCGGAAAACTCCTCATTACAATGTTTGCAATTGCAAAAAGTGGAGTAGTGCTAAGTGCGGCTGCAAGTTAGTTGGACTGTTTTGTTCCTTAGTATGTACCAGTTGTCAAGGCCAGTCGTACTCCAATGTTGAATCGCCACCAGAAGAGGATTTAATTTTCGCAACGAGACCTCTGATGCATCGCTGTTAGAACAATTACTTGCATCCAGCAGAAAGAGAAATAAGAAGAAGGAAGAAGAGAAAAAGATGTTCCATTAGATAATAGGGAACATGACAAAAATTTTAAATAAAAAAATAATACTAAAAAAACATAACGTAACGTTGTAATAAAACGTGTACCTCGCAAAAAACAAGAAACGAGCTGTGACGTTACAGCCTACAACATTCGGTAGACGATGCGCCGGAAAGCGGCCGAATTAACTACGAAAACAAGGGGTCGAGTGCTGAGATCTCCCGTAGTCGACCGATATGTCTTCTCGTCATTCGTAAATTGTGGCGTCACGACTTTGAACCTGTTTGAAACGGTTCGCTGACACTCGATATCTCGCTAACACAGAATAAGAATGTTTCCTTATTCAAATATTACGTATCCATTTTACACGTTCCTCGGCCGTGTCACATCGGCATCATTGGCATTAATTCGTATACCAGCTGTGCAAATACCAAAACTAACGTTTTGGGGGATAAAGTGGGGTCAACAATAGTTTTTGAAATAGAAATAATACAGTTATTATTAATCTATTATTTTAGATATGCTTTGAAAATTTTTATGTCACATATTTCGATGTTACAAAATATACATACCTCACAGGTGGCGTGGAAATATTGTGCATATTATATAGACAGCACAATTTCTGCGACTTTTTGATTCGCTATATATCAGAAATGGGGATTCTTAGGGGGAAAAGGGTAAGAACAGTTTTTATGGATAATTGTATGATCTACAATTTGTATGGTCTACAATTTGTATCTGATCTGTTTTATGATAAAACGTATTGTTTGGCTAAAAAAATCATAAAACCCATATTTGCAAAATTTGACCTTGAATATTTTTTTTTGCAGATGTGGGATAGATGAGGACTTTTCAGATTTCATTTATAATGACGTTCCCAAAATTCGTATCAATTTTCAACTTTATGCGAATTATTGTCTTGAATGTCTATTTTCACCGGGCTAATATCCCGGTGTACAAAACATGGACATAGGTATGTGTTATAGCAAGAAGCAACAGGAGAAAATTTTACTTTCCTGATGTACCTATGATAAAGGCATTCTCGAAGTATATTTTTCTATTTGTGGTAATCACTTTCAGCTTTCCTTCACGTCACGTAAATTACTAGTATAACTATAAAACCGTAGAGAAATTTATTACATCATTAATAATACATAACAAATATAAACATAAGATAAATCATGCTGTATAATAATTAAACGAGACAAAAGCTTGATGAAATATAATAGTGCTTCCGCTGGTTATAATCAGGATTCTGCTCGCGGCGAAATCCTGTGGGCTAACAAAAAACTAGTATTATAGGACGTAAAAGGAATAAATGTGCATCAGCCTTTGGTTAGCTCTCCACTTTAAAAATGGATTAGAGGCGGGCATTGTAAAACCATAGCAGTAATTGGGACGTGCTTGCAAAAGACACAAAAAGTTACTAAAAGGATTAAGCGATTAATGGTACGCTTTACCCGCACTCTTTTACTGTTGTCCAAAATTTAAAACCATCGTATAATTAAATAAAGGCTTATAATCGCTATTTTATTTCTACGTGATGCTGTGCACGTCTATTAGTTACCGTGGAGTCTGTTACTTTATTCAGTATTTATCAGAATGCGATAATATTATAATTTCTTCTAAATTAAGAAGGAATATATATATATATATATATATATATATATATATATATATATATATATATATATATATATATATATATATATATATATATATATATATATAATATGTATTATAATATATATATATATATATATATATATATATATATATATATATATATATATATATATATATATATATATATATATATATATATATATATATATATATATATATATATATATATATATATAATATGTATTATAATATATATATATATATATATATATATATATATATATATATATATATATATATATATATATATATATATTAGCTTTGAAGTTCTTTGCTATTCATATTTGTTTTGGGAAAAGTAATCTTGAGTTTGTAGCATTTCATTACATAGAGAAATAAGCAAATAGACGAATAAGAAGGAAGATACACTTACCAGTGCTATATCTGGACATACACACGGAAACAATCCACTTAGAAGTTGTACAAGTCCTTTCACCTCGTACACTACTCTGAAGATTCTCACTAAAGGTGAAAGAACTTGTAAAACTTCTAAGTGGTTGGTTTCCGTGTGTATGTCCAGATATAGCACTGGTAAGTGTATCTTCCTTCTTATTCGTCTATTTCCTTATTTCTCTATGTAATGAAATGCTATAAACCCAAGATTACTTTTCCGTCCCGGTTGACCTTGCATTATGTTTAATCAAAAAATTGAGTGGAATACTTTAATTATATTTTAATTATATTCTAATATATATGCCAAATATTATCATTAAGTAGAAAAAGAATAGAGTAATTACATTTTAATTATATCTTTATTTGGAAATACTTTTTCATGTATTTACTATAGTTGAAGGTCAAATTTCGGGAGGGTTTTCAAAAACTTTAAAAAATAAAAATTAAAAATTGGTTTCAAATTATTTACAATAAAATGATCTACAAAAAAGTGCTTTTAAATAAAATCAATAGAAGACAAGCTATAACCCTTAAATGATATTTTTGTTGAAAATTTTATTATATATTTAATTATAAGTTTTTCATTTTAAATTTTGCGATAAGAAGTGTCTAGATCAAAATTGTACAGAATTCAATTATCTACAAGAAAGTATTTTTTGTAGATAATTGCGCGACTTTTTTTGTGATACTTACAGTTCTGAAGATATCGCGGAAAATTGTTTTCAAGATGGGTTAAGTTGGCCAAATGGTGGTGGTTTCGGCCCCGAAAACTCAGTTTTATACTCTCAAAGTGAGTATAGACTTTCTTCGTAAAAGTCCACCCTTCACAACAAAAAAATAAAATCTTTTGCTACTATACAAAAATGTAAGGATTACTCCGAAAACACCGCCCAAACTCGGTTTGAGTCGAAAAGATAAGAATAAATTTCGAAAACGTCCGTCATCTTGGAACCGTTATCTTTAATATTTATATTGACAAAAAATACGTAATCAGCGACCTAAACATTCCCGACATCCTGAATTTAAGCCGAGTGGAACCATATATGGCAAACATATCACAGCCATATTAGATCCATTAATATTTATTTTGATAAAGAATTCGCGATCTGCGACCCTACAATTCCCGAGACACCGATTTTGAGTCGATTTGGACCATAAATGATAAAATATCCGCCATCTTGAATATTTAGTTTGGCATAACATTCGTAGTCGGTAGCGTAGTCATAGCATAACATTTGTAGACCCCGAATAGGGGGTCATTCGGGAACATTGGTGTCGCTGACTACGAATTTTATGCCAAAATAAATACCATGATTTTAGGCCGAATAGAACCATATATAGAACCAAGAATATCGGCGATCTTAGATCCACCATTTCGAATATTTATTTCAACATAAAATAAAATTCTCATTATACCGATTTTTAGTCAATTCAGACCATAAATGACAAAAACATTTCTACTGCGAGATGATCATCATCGAGATGATAACATCATACCATCATCATCATACCATCATACCACATACCATCGAGATGATTACAGTTTATTTACTTCTGAATACTAGGTAGCAAAAATACTGAAAAATAATTTGATACACTATTTGTCTATCGATTTTTATGAAATTTTGGTAAGTTATGGTGCATGGCAATTTCAATGTAGTAGAAAAGTTTCATATTCTTTTATACTTTTTGGAACGCCACTGTGGGGGCATTTGTTATTCGATTTCGCCCAAAAACTATTTTTGTTTCAAACCTTACGTTGTTTGAACATTTCATTCTTGAGATAGCGTGTTCACAAGAAACGCGCGGCATCTGCGGACGGATGGACAATCAGAAATCGGACACTTTGAAAGTAATTTAAAATTTAATGAACAACACAATGGTACCATTTTTGCTCTCAGGCGAAAATCGGCAATATCAGTTTTTCCTGATAAAATCCAATGTATAGTCTTCGACTTTCGCAGCGAAAAATATTTAGAGACGAGGTCGTTGACGCGATCTCAAGTGTCACTTAATACCTTTGCTTACTTTACGCAAAGCATAAACGATAAATTTTATTATAAAAATATGGATATTAAAAAATTTGTTGTTTTAAAATAAGGGCGCCTCGTTATAGAATATATGTTTGGCTTAAGGAACGTTCAGTATACCTAATATAAGCAGACACTCAATATAGAATATTTGTAAATATAGACGTGTTGTCTTTATTAAATTAATGATTTATTGTAAAACTGTTTAGTTTAGTTACATCTTCGCCTGAAAAATCAGATTTGGGATACAGAACTGAAACTCAAGTGAAAGCCAATACTCAGGTGAGAGTGGATACCCCAATAAAGTTTAATGAACACCTTCAAGGCAAAGTCGTGTTGCAAAATGTTGGAAAAACAATTCCCATCAACAACAGCCTTGCATGGTAGATTAATCAATGATAAAGTAGAGTGAAAATCTTTAACACAAGGTCGCTTTACAAATGAAAGAAAATAATATTAATTAGATTAGCATATATACTACGCTAATCTGTCCACCATCCTTGAGAGTCGGCCATCTTCAACAGGCTTGTTGATGATTTAGGGACATCATGTTCAGGTATTCAGAGACCACCTGACCTGATTTGGAAAGACCAACTCAAGAACGATCTAAACTAAGTACAAGCTAATTGAGGATAACGTGCTATTTGGGATGGCCGACTGTTAAGGATTTCGAAAACGAGGGTATTGACGTGATTTCAAGTATCATTACTAAATTTGCTTACATTAGGCAAAGTAAAACCATAAATATTACTATGCAGATATGGATACCTATTAATAATTTTTTTGTATTAAAAGAAAGGTGTCTCGATACACTCTATATTTTTGGTTTAAGAGAAATTTCAATATAAGCCGACATTCAATATAGAATTTTTGTAGAAGCTGGATGTTTGGATTTCATTAAATATTTTCTTGTAAATCGTTCTTAAATCATTCTTAAATCTTCGCCTGACATGAAGAAACGTTATTTTCTCCAATATGCCTTTTTTTAATGTGAACATGTGGTGACGTTTTGTCTTGTTTAATGTAATGAATCGCTTTGTTTGGATCCTAATTATTTACATTATTTATTTTAGGAGGAGGACTTCTAAGAATCCGATGTTGACAACAATAGAACAGTGGATTTTTCAATATTTTGCGACATATTCGTATATGCTTGCAAGGAAAATTATGTTACAACATCATAAATACTATTGTTTATAGTTTTGTACTAGTTTTAGACTAAAGAGTGTTATTATATTTGAATTAAACATCCTACAAATTTATCATACGCCATCTGTTGATGAGTAGATTTAGATACCAATAGGTTTCGTAACTATATTGTAATTTATGTACAGGGTGTAACTATTGAACCATTACAATAAGGTAATCATCACAAGATGTGGCTGAAATACGACATAGGTAACTAACTTACTTACTTCCTTACTTCTAGAGTTAAAAAAACTGCCTCACATTATTATACCTTATCTTCACTGGGAGAGTCGAAGAGTATATTGCATATGATCGGGAAAAACTAAAACCCCCAAATTTCGTCGGAGAGCAAACATGATTGTACCATTATCTTCGTCGTCACATTTTAAAATACTTCCATCCGTCTCTCTGCCCGGATTCCGCGTTTTTTTATTAATACGCCATATCAAGAAGGAAATGTTCAAACAACGTAAGACCTGGCAGATAAGTTTGGTTTTTGGGTAGCAGAATAACCCTTTTATTTTTCAGCAAAATCGACAAATATTCCTAATGACGTCCCAAATATACAAAAATATACATCGATAATAACAAATCGATTTTTTTCTATTACATTAAGATGGGTATGCAGCATAACTTACCAAGTTGGAGCAAATATCTTAAGGTGGTAGTTCCATTTTTTCAGATAAAAATATTCAATTGCTGACAAAACAAGACTTAAATATCCCGGGTAAACTATTTCACAAAAGTAATTTTCAGAATTACGATTATTAGTAGGGATGTCAGAGGTTTTGATTTGTACTTTGGATGGGCCACCCAGAAATAAGTTTTGAATGAAAGCTCTTAACGTATATAGTAAGCTTATTCAAAAGTTACAATGAGCAATATACGCGTCATGATTTTTTATTACAAAATAATTTTTAAAACGGTACTTTTTTCGATGATTTTATGTAAGTAATAAGCATTTAAAAAAATCGCGATAAAATTTTCGCTGCGATTTTAGTGCCAAAGTTAAAAATGTGAAAAAATAAAAACATGATAAAATATAGGAAAAAACTTTCTGAATTCATTGAAATTAGTGTTTATAGTTTGTAACATCGAAATATGAGACATAAAAACCTGAGCAAAAAACCCTCATTATATCGATCCCTTCACACCTGCTACCGCACTTTTAACAGCGTTTTCAAGTACCGATTTCCAGGAATTTAAGGAAAAACAAATGATTTCATATACATCGCCCATCACATTATGACATTATCATGTAGTATAACAAAATATTGATCACACTATATACCTTTCGTCATATCATAAAACAATTGGATGGTGAATGTGATGCAGAATAAGAATGTGGCCCAATCAAATATTACAGATCAATTTTACACGTTTCAAATTAAAATTCAAATCAAATTAAATTAATTCCGGGCGATATCATGTGTATTCAGCAAAACAACGTTATCCAACGAAACAAACACGAAAAATAATCGTAAACTTCGTATTTCCATGTTAAAACGGAAAATTGTAGGTTATAAGCTTGATTGAGAGAAAAGTAAGAGCAGCACTATCGGCTGACTGAGGCAGCTGAACGACCGCATGGCCGCACGTTTACGCCATATATTAAACAACGATTTCTTCACGTAAATTGCTCTAATCGCTATAAAAAAAATTCAGTGTATAGCTTAAGCTTTCTAGTTATTACCAGCCATGGTTCGAACGTGTAAGTTAAGTAGATTGGCGGCTACGCGTTAAGAAGTGAATGTCTCGTATCTCGGATTTTATTACTCCTACAGTAAAATTTTATATACGTTAAAATCTTTGGTTTCTATACGTTTCATTCTTTCTTATACGTTTACTATATACGTTAAGATCTTTCATCTAAGTCCTATTTCAGCGGAGGCCGTCCAAATTATTGTTTTTTTTCTCTGACACCCTACTGTATGAGCCCTAAAAGTGCAAACTAATATTACCAAATATCTTAATCATATACGAGTATTAATACAGTTAAAAGTGAACACATATACCGGCAAATAATTAATGCAATCTAGTTGGAAGATATTTCGTGTGTAATAATTAATATATCATTTGTAAGGAAGGAATTTCAAAGCGCAAGATAAACTGATAAATGCATGCATAATGCATTTAATTCGAACTAAGTGGAGGAACGTTGAACACCGCGATACATTGTAACTTAATTTATCTATTCCATTAAAGTGTAGGTGAGATTCAATGCAATGATAAAATCATAAACCACATAAATGGCGCTAAGTGAATACCAGGGTTGTAATAATTTACGACAGGTCTGCCAGCAAATGAAACATGTCTGAAAACAAACGCAACATGCATAGTGACATGAAAAGTGATGGCAGCATAAAGATCTAAAATATCTGCCTGGGCTTTCAAGGAAAATTATTGGCTGTCTGTCGGTGGGGAAGTTATGGCGCTCCAGATCGATCTGAGTAGCACGTGATGCAATGTTTAGAACAAATAAAGACATTTATAATTTTAGAACGAATTTGTGGATGTGGATACACATGGCATGCTAAGAGTTAAAATATGTAACGTCAATAAACAAGAACATCTATTTTCGGATTTTAGTTCAAATATTTTTAATTCATTAAACATCTCGGATTTAAAATAATATACTTATCGCTAACCAAATTGTAAACAGAAATATAGATTTAGTAGGTATAGATATATTTACACGCGGTGTTTTTTAGTACTTTTTATTTAAATGCATTTTTACCTTTGAAGTTCTCGTGAAAAATTGTTGCGAAATTATTAATGACCTTCACGTTCCAAACGTTTGATGAACCAGAGTTTGTTAACTGAACGGGATTATTTATAGAGTTTCAAATTCGGCACATGAATAGCTCTTTTGGTATGGTGTTATTTCAATAGTATATTGTGTATCTAGGAGCAATACAGTCCAGGACGACGCGACGATTTAAATTGTTCCAACAAGTATTGATGTACGAGAATGTGCTCTTATTACGAGGTACACATAATTTTTTTCTGAAATCTCAGTCACTATTGTTCAGTATATAAAAACATCAGAAATTGATCGTTTCTAATACGTGTAACCAAATTCAATCATTGAACTATCAACTTACCTACCAAAGCTAGTGGTTGTAATGCTATTATTGTGGTAATAGTACAATATTTATTTATTTGTTTAAATAACAGTACACTCGATATATTGTTATGAATACAATCATATTTTAACAGAGCTAAAAACTTTTTATGGTTCGGAGTGAGATAATATGTATATCGGGGTTTTTGGGTAACACAACAAGAATTTTTTCACAAAATGAATAATCAAGATGGCGGCTACAAGTTGGCAAACATTTTTGCCAGCACACGGAGGGGCCAAAAGCAAGTACAGTTAACAAATAAACCATGACCACACGATAGAAGTGAAAACTTCTAATTTTCGAATTTTAAAATATATGCTGTAACCGTCCGCCCGTATTACCTCAACCTGCAATATCGCAACCGCACCCGTTAATATCGGTTAATACAGTTTTCACTTAAAAATTCTAGAACATACTTGAGTACGAAATATTATCGCTATTGGTAAGACGTAGCAAGCGTCAATCTTATTATCTTAAACACACATACTGGATAGGGCTGGAACCTTTGATGTAACTGTAACACTCGGAGTAGTTTCCACAAACACCAAAACACTTTAACTTCGCTCGACGCGCGTTTCGCCAACCAAGTTGGCATCATCCGGAGACGATTAAAACTTCAATGACGATTGAAACAGTTTTAATCGTCTCCGGATGATGCCAACTTGGTTGGCGAAACGCGCGTCGAGCGAAGTGAAAGTGTTTTGGTGTTTGTGGAAACTACTCCGAGTGTTAAACACACATGTATGATATTAAATTACGTTCAATTAAAAATAATGATTAATTCTCAGTGTTTTAAAACAAAGTAAAATTTTTGTCCTATATTCCATACAAACTAATATTTTCTAATGAAATATGTTCTTTTCACCATTTCACCTTTGCTACGAACCATTGATAGGTTTTTTGTCAATTTTACCTAGGTACTTTCGGTCTGACTGTACATCGATTTAAAATCGGTGTCCGGGGAAATTTGTAGTCACAAATCACGAAGTTTTCAGGAAGATGAATATTCAAGTCGGCTAGTGCTGGCGCGCAGCGGCTCGAAGATGATGGACGTTAGTGCCATTTTTGATCCGAATCGACGTTAAACCGTTATCTCGGGAATTTTGGGGTTGTCCATTGTCAAAGTCAATATTCAAGATCGACGCTCAAACATGGTGGAAATTTTTGCCACATACTGTCCGAATTGTTTGTTAAAATAAAGATTCCATATGGCAGATCTAAGATGGAGGACATTTTTGCCATTTATGGTTCTATTCGACTTAAAATCGAGATATCTCGATAATTTTAGCGTCACGGATCACCATTTTGTTGTCGCAACAAATATTCAAGATGGCGGCCCCCTAGTTGACTGGTGAATTTTACGACTAAGTTCGATTCCACTCAAAATCTCTATCTAGAAGTTTCAGTGGTTGCATATCCCCCATTTCTGGTCGAAATAGATATTTAAGATCTGATTCAAGATGGCGGATATTTTTATTATTTATGGTACAGTAGCGAGCCAAAAAAGTCCTATAACGTATTTTTGCTAAAATCTAGTTGTGCACAATGCACATCTAATTTTAATTTTTGTGATATTGTCAGTTAGTTGGCAAATATTATTCAAATACAGACAGATTTACATTAGAAAAAATAGTTGTCCTTTTTTTGCTCGAGACAGTAGGTACCATTCGAC
>CAXKVY010008783.1:0-25778 GCA_964058915.1 Tetropium fuscum | reverse complement strand
ATTTATTGTGAATTTATGTACTAAAATCTATAAATATTAAGTTTTTATCTTCACCCTAACGGTCTCATAGGCGTAATAATATAGGGGTAATATAGCGTGGTGGGACCGCATCATCATTTAACAGTATTTAATAGTATTCTCTATATGTTCTTTAAGTGACAGTAAGCAGTTTGGTTATCTTTACAACATAACTTAGTGTATTTTTATACAGGATTAGATGAAATTTATGAAAGCAATTGGTTCGCTTATAAGAGCATGGAGTTCCTTTTGGACAAAAGTTACCCCAGAGAAACATTAAGTACGGTAAGTTTAAATAAATTTTTATTTCTTTTGAAAATGCGTGAAACTGACTACAACTAGATTACAATTGATGGTTCATAAAAATGATAAGTATAGTTATTATGAATAATGATCTTGCCATTCAAACCGATCATTAGTTTGAAAATATTCTGCAAATTCTTCTCGGATTTCTTGGACAGTTTTACATGACCTACGACGTATATTTCTTAGTGGAAGCAGGGAAGTCCTTTCTTCATCATTCACAATTGTTCTCCAACTTCCTTCAATAAGACCTTCCACTTCCATATCAAATGTTCCGGGGGTGTATATACATTGAAAGAGTTACATCTTCTTCTTAAAAAAATGTGCGAATGAACTACTGTCAGTACAATTAAGTCGGCCTTCTCTGGTTCTAATAGTAGCTTTCGAAGCACTCGAAAAACTGCAAAATAAATGCCGCATTTTCAAATTTTGGAACACATTTCCCACCACTCGACGTGAATTTCTTATATAGTTGTGTGTTTTTAAAAACTCCGAAATCAGATATTCTGCCTTGGCAACCAGCATTTACATATAAAAAGTTATACTTTGCGTCCACCACAGCAAAAAGGACAATACTGAAGGTACTTAATAATTGGAAAGTACTTAATAATTGAAAACTTCGCTTCGCTCTTTATGGGTGCTTGTAAAACGACATGTTTTCCGTCTAATGCTCCAAGGCAATGTGGAAAGTTCCACATTGATTCATACTCTTCAGTGACAGTTAACCATCCCCGTTGTGATTTGGGGATCTTTAAAACGAAAAGCTATCGAACTAAAACAATTTTTAAAACTAGACCAGGACAATATTACGAAATGAAACCGATATTTTAGCTAATTTCAAAAAACTTGATTAGTTACATCCCAGATAATTATTATTTAATACTACTGCAAGTGAAAGAATATAAAAAAACACAACTTTTTATTTTAGATTCCCGACGAAGGGTCACAACCCGCGACATAGTCACCTGAAGCTTCCGATCTTTCTGCCGTTGAGCAGGGGCAAGTGGTATCACCTGTATCACCTCGCTCTTCTACTAGTCTAGGTCCGGTCCATCATCTGGTCCTATTCCGGAAAAAGGCAGGAAAAATGACGCTCAGGCTGAAAAACTTGACGAGGTTTTCCAAATTCTGCAAACCTCGTCGGCTCGGAATAAAGAAGACAGTGAATGTAATCTATTTGGAAAATTGATAGCTAAAAAACTCGATCATAGGATCATATACGAAAGTTGCAAGAATCGCTGTGCAACAAGCCCTAATGGGTATGATGTTTCAAGCAGATTATGGATTTTATGAGCAATCACAACCTCCTTAACCAGGTCCAGCCAATCTACCACAATCCAATTTTCAATATGAATAGCATCCTAATCTTACATCGAATATAATACAACACCACCCTGGAAGGCCACAAAGTTATGCTTCTGTCTCCCCAATATCATCTCAATATTCCTCATATTCCCGGGATCAACACCGTAATTTCCAGCAAGTTAAATTTTGTCATCCCATATCACCACATGAGTCTTCTCCGTTAGTCTGTTCTCCATGTTCCTCTGCAAATCCTTCGTCGGAAGTAAGTACATTTGAAGCGCTTGTATCATCGGCTCTTCATCCCTAATTTATTTAGGATGTACTTATAAAAAATAATAAATAATAAACTGTAGCAAAAATTCACAACTTTTCAATGGGAAAAACCACAAACACTTCATTTAAATATAACTGAATAAATTATTTACTACTACTAAATAAGTTTTTTAAATATAAATTTAAATAACATTTGTTCTTTCACTTACCTGAATATTTCCTTTCAATTCGTCAACTAAAGCTTAACAAACTTCTGGAACAATTTCGCTAATGGACTGCCTGGAGATTCTGAACAAATATTGTAAGCTTGTGTAGGAATCTCCTGTTGCCAGAAAATTTAGGGTTACAGCTAGTCTTTCTTGCACTGAGATTGCTTTTCAGAATTTCGTGTCTTGCTTTCCTATTTTTAGTCCATATTTAGACATTTGGACTATATTTCGGTCTATTTCTAAATAGTTTGGTTAGCCACCATCGCCTTTGTTTTAGTTTTCGTTTTTAGCTGCTAGAGCGTAATGAATATAAATGCACGCTGCTGCGGCAACAGCGACATACATTTTACTATTTAAACTATATTATCTATATATATATATATATATATATATATATATATATATATATATATATATATATATATATATATATATATATATATATATATATATATATATATATATATATATATATATATATATATATATATATATATATATATATATATATATATATATATATATATATATATATATATATATATATATATATATATATATATATATATATATATATATATATATATATATATATATATATATATATATATATATATATATATATATATATATATATATATATATATATATATATATATATATATATATATATATATATATATATATATATATATATATATATATATACATATATATATATATATATATATATATATATATATATATATATATATATATATATATATATATATATATATATATATATATATATATATATATATATATATATTATATAACTATATATTATTAGTTTTATATATATATATATATATATATATATATATTATATAACTATATATTATTAGTTTTATATAAAATTTTTGGTTGTCATCGGGTAATTTTCAGTTGCGGATCTATTTAGTATTTATTAACAATCTATCAAGTCTGATATTTTGGGAATTTATTGTACCTCATGCAGCTTAGGAAATAATGAATGATCTTCAATATGACCTGCGAGAAAAAAATGCCAAAATATTCCTCTACGAAATTGCTGTTCATTGTTGTTGTAATTATGAAAGCGAATTTGTCTTTGTAACTTGTTAAAAGTCTTCCATTTACCTACCATATATATCCAGATTTTGTATCCAAAGTTTAGATTGCGCCCTTAAATCATCAATGAAATATAGCTTAAATAATTTTTTCTGATCCCCGCCTCAATTCATAGTAATATTATCGAATGTGTAAAATTGCGTTCATTGGGTTCATGCGTTCATATCGATTAAAGTGCTTAGAATGTTAAGATTTATATTCATATTTCTAAGCGATTAACGACGAACGAATTGCGTAAAAGTATTACCAAAGTTTAATATTATTTAGGAACATACATTTTTGAAAGAATACCTTGTCTGCTGGAACAACGCAGAAGCCATTAATTCTACAATTGTTTTTTAATTAAAATTTACGCTGATTAAGTGACATCTGACCTTAAGCGTTCTGCAGTCTGGGAAAATTCGAGATGAGGAAGTCATAAAATTGTTTTACTGTTTTGCGGTAAGAGGGACTGAAATTGAAATCTTGCAGGCAATCGGAATATGTGGGTAGCAAAAATTGTCTTATGCTTATATGCTTTTTGATATTAGAAAAAAATGTACTCATTTTAAATTGGTGAGAAATGGAATGTAAGAAAAATTCAAATAAATTGGAATCCATAGGCCAATACTCGTTGTATGTGGGTTTAATTTATTAAATTCTCCCTCACATATCTCTATCTACTGTCTATTTTAAATTACTAAATCTCCACAACGAGATTTGACGACTCGTTTGGAAACGACGTGTCCTCAAAACATTTTGAAATCAAAAGTAATCGATATTTTGAATACCAAAAAGCACGTTAATAAAATACCATAAGGGTGACAATACTTGCATCTTACAATAAATTATGCGAGTCAGAATGCAAAACTTCATATTAATATGTAACATTTGTTGCACAGTTGTGATTGCCCCCAGAATGCCATAAAAACTACTATGTCTACACACATACACTTGGTATGTTTGTATGAGCAAAGGAAGAGACGTGATTATGTTTTAGGTGAAGTTGCTCAACTACTTTCTAAAGAAATACCATCAGACATTAGAAGAGAATTATATATAGGTAGCTAGAAATCGAAAATTTTATTAACTATAAACTTTCGGACACAAACTGAATCCTAATTATTACATAGCGGACTTATATTTTTTTTAGATGTTTTGAACTGCCACTATAAATATTTCATTAAACCTAAATAATAAATTTTATTTCGCATACACTATTTATATTTTTTACGACATAAACCATTATTATCCATATAATCGCATATAACCCATAACCGCATAAATAGTTAATATTTTCATCAATTGCTCCATTACCAAAGTCGGAAGCTCATAAAATATATATAGTGAGGCCCTCAAAATAACAGAGAATATTGCGGAAAATTTGACGTCAGTTCCTGGGCCTACGGTAAGAAAATAGTAACTAAACTAAAGTTTTTCATCGCAATTTGGGTTACCAAAAAATTAAGAAAATATGTGGGGTGTTAAGTGACATGTCGAAAATTTTGACATAAGTTCTTCAGACCTGTCCTTGATGAAATACGCTTCTATGTACATCATGCGATGTCGATCGTTCATATTCTGTGTACTTACAAAAATGTTCTTACAGACAAGTGACGTAATTTTACAATAGACAATCTCAACTAAATTGTTGTTTATTGTAATTATACCGGTCAGTAATTATTACTTAGTTAGTCACACGTTACATAATATATTGATAAAATTTTAAATAGTGGACAATATTTTTTTCTGTTTATGTAACTTGATCTTTTCTAGCATATATTGCCTATCCAAAAATGTTTATATATCTAGTGAACTGGAGTTTTAGTTGACCGTGTATCACAATTTGTTTTCAGTATACAGTCTGCTAACATCAAAAGCTTTTTATAGTTGTTTGTTTATCCTTTACTCTTTGCCGCCAGCCGCCTGAATTGTGACACTCGGAAATTTAAAACTACACTCCACTATACCATGGACTTTTTAAATACATAAAAAAACATATATTGCACTTTTTACTGTTTAGAAATCCACTCTCTAATTTATAATAACACTAAGCTCAGTTATTTTGACTTGTTGAGATTCTAGTTACCAAAGAATCATGAGAAAAATAGATATACGGAATATACTATTTAGTATACTAAAGATGGAGGTATTTTAATGCTTTTATGTTTCTTACACGTAGCCTATAGAAATAAAACTCATTGATATAGTGTTTTCGTTTGATATACAAACTTGAGCAAAAAATTGAGGGGCAATTTACCAAGAAAGCCCGTACCAATTACTACAGAAGCGGTAAATCATATCACAAACACAATTTACCGCCACCATTTCTCAATTTAGCCCATAACAATTTAAAATAAAAGATAGAAATTAAATTGCTATTGCCCAGCAAGGATCACGGGGAGGTAAGAGCGCCCCTTGCCAGGATAGAACGTGGTTAGGTTACTTAATATATTAGTATAGGTAAGACTGTTAGTAAAATTTATGACAATCGAACTCACCAATTTGCGGGATATGTTATTATTTGCACATATAGTTACACTGATATTTTTCACTGTCACTTATTAGTAGCACCCTTCACAAAAACTGACATCAGAAATTCATATCACTATTCACTATCGGAAAATAAGTCACTTTCACTACTGTCTTCATTTACATTTATCGTGACTGGTTTAACGGGAGTATCCGGAGTCTCCATCAAAATATCCAGAAGTTTTTTCACATCAGCTAACTTAAATGTTATATTTTATCTAGCAACTTTCCCTTTTATTTGTGCCCAAATAAGATCAATTGGGTTCAGATCGTAGTGGATATGGAGGCGATCGAATTATCTCCATTCCTCTTGCTTTGGCCATTTCATCCACTGCGTACTTCTTGAAAGCTGGAAAATGTTGCCTTGCCAGTGTCAACAATTCAGCTTTAAGTAGTGAATCATCGTGTTCGATGTTTCTTTCTTCCAGCCAGTCTTCAATTTTCCCTTTTCTCCATGCAGTTGTGGGCAGCTGTTCGGTTCGGCGAGAATTATAAGAAGCATTATCCATTACTATAACAGATCCAGGTTGTAATTTGTCCAGAATTCCTTTGAACCAATCCAATCCTCGAGAACGGTAGAATTTATGTGTTCATGGTAATCATCTGTTTTCTTGGGTTCGAAGGTTAAAAGACCGTCATTCACAAAGCCACATTCACTTTTTGATATATTATAAATTAAATTGAGTTATTATTGCTTTTTATTTTATTTCCTATATTAGGATAATTGCGCGCGTCACTGAGCACCGCAATCCATTAGTTTGCATATGAAACGAAAGCACTGTAGCACTTAACCAACCCATATTCCATCCATAAAACCCATTGTATTCCTCATAAAACAATAAATTAAAATACTTACCTACCCACTAAAAACAACAACCGGTAGGTATATAAAATGAATATTAATCAGATATTTATAAATTTTGTGAAGACATTAAAAAATATGAAAACCTGAGTACAGGAATATTTACCATAGTTTCAGGCTGAACTTGGTATGCTCAAAATTTAATACACACCCCTTGATTTTAAGTAGGCATTGATCAATTTTCACAGCTGTAGAAAGATTTTATAAACGATTGTAAGATTATGTTACGTTGTGCTGGTAGGTATAGGAGGTAGGTACTTTATATTTTTTAAGGTATAAACACACATTGTGCAAGCAACTATAAAGTGTTTTTTTAAGTAACACTTCTTTTAAGAGATAAGAGACGACACTCAGGAAATAGCACAAACGCGTTTAAATCTATTAATACCTGTTTACAAAATATACAATTTTTTCTCCATCTATATTAGGGACCAATAATATAATACTTTGCGGAATAATCCAGTGGATTTTTTGAATTTAGCGAATATTTTGAGGATTTAATTTGAGGCTAGGTTTTTAAAATTATTACAGATGACAGTGCAGTAACATGATATTTCAAATTCGGGCTCCACGACTGTGGTAGAAGAAACTCGAGGATTCGTGACTTTTAGTTACAAACTTAAGATTGTAACTTACGACGGACAATGAAACATAACGGGAATCATAAAATATATCCAAGTTAACATTTTCAGTGTATTTAGAAGCACTAGACTGTATTTTCATTTTCATTATCAGACCTAAACAAATGTAAATATTTCAGTAAAGACGTGTTTTAACACGACTTTGTAGTTAGCTTAAGAAAATCATAAGTAACGCCTACGATAGGCAAGGTATTAATAGGCCTACGATAGGCAAGGAAGGTATTTTGTATAAAAATTGTAAAAAAATCAAGGATTGAATCCAAACATGATTATTTGATATTAAAATATAGGTTATCGTTTAATATGTCTCCTTAAGCAAAGATAATGATTTTCGCAAAATTTTCAAAACATCTGCCAAACAAAATTAATTTCACAAATCAAAATTGCGTCAGGTCGAAAAAGATGACGATTATTATACGTTTAATAAAAGTGAAGAGAAGTCGAAGGTCAGTTACTTAAACCAGCAGACAGAGCCTGGGATCCTTCACTCATAAAACAATGGGTAAAAGTTTAAATCAATTATACAAATTTAGAAAACCTGTTAATTTTCTATGGGTTTTCAACATTATATATTTATAAAATTATCGGTGAAGTTGTGAAAACAAAACCTGTGTAGAATCAATTGCCATTTTAAGCTACGAAACATTGAAGAGTCATTATAAACCGATCTAGGGGAGAAGGAGAGGGGAGAGATTCAGAAATCCAATAGGGTAGTAAAATAAATATGGTTTTTACTACTTTCATATGGCTTTCTTGACTTTGTTCGTGCAATTGATAAAAAAACTAAAAGATATAGCTCACGTTCCAGGCACGATTCTCATAAACGATACCCTCACACATACCTAACACAAATAGAACTACTTTAACTCGGATTTTGGCGGAGGCGCTCAAAATAGTTATTAAGTAAACCTCCCAATTAAACCTCCCGAAGAAAGTATCAATTATTATAATTCAAGCGAGGTTTTATTAGCTAAGCGACTATATGAAATCTATAAAATACGTGCCTTGGGGTAAACGTGGTAGTTTTTATAATAAAAACTTATACTAAGGAAGTAATTGTGATAAAAACACTGTCGTGATACTTTTACATACCATTCACGTCATCATCAAAACGAAATTGTTTTCATACGGAGAATTCGCCTCTAACGAACACATAGAACTAAAAGGAAAATACAATTATCTTGAAGCGCTGGAGGCAGAATTACAAAATTCGCCTTACACGTGTTTGCCTACAGTATACAAATTTGTGGAAAATTGGTTTCGACTTTAGAGGTAATGTGATATTCTCGATATCAAAGCAATATCAGCAAACGTTGTAATCATGTTTGTGGTACTTCTTCTGCCACGGCATATTATTATGAATAGAAAGTATATTGTTGCGTTTGTAAATACTGAAAATGGTAAATAAGTAGTTCTAGTTGAATCTGCACATAATCTAGACATCGACGAAAATATTTATATGTCTGTCCGTCAGTCCGGATTCCGTGTTATCTGTCTTAAGAACAAAATATTCACACAACGCAAGATTTGGCCCAAAAATAGTTTTTGGGTAAAGGAAGAACCCTTGTTTTTGAGAGAAATCTAATAATAAATGCTCCTAAAAAATATAAAAAAATATGTATCACTAATTACAAATCGTAATTCCGAAATTTTCTACTACAATAAGATAGCCATGCATCATATACAAAAATCTTATGAAAATCCATTAATAAATGGTTGCGGTACCGCTACTGAAATATATATGTCCTCGTGTGTGATACCCTTATATAAACAAAAGCCACAGTTAGCATAATTTACCACTTATAAAATCATCTAGATTATAAAAACCCGTAACTGACAGATATTCTTTTGTTTTATTTTTAAATTTTCTGTAATCAGATATACATCGAATTTCTTTAGCAAGAGCATTATACAAAATTATGGAGTGACAATATGGCCATTTTTTACAAGCACTTGTATGGTGAGAAGGAATGCTCCACAGCTCACCACGCTTGGTCGCATAGTTGTAAAAATGTGCCCGATTTTTCAAATATTGTTGGTAAAAATTA
Source organism: Tetropium fuscum (assembly GCA_964058915.1). NCBI lineage: Eukaryota > Metazoa > Arthropoda > Insecta > Coleoptera > Cerambycidae > Tetropium > Tetropium fuscum. The sequence goes on along the minus strand of CAXKVY010008783.1, from coordinate 16,477 downwards.
AACATCTTAAGATGTAAATAGAAGGTGTGTTGTGTGGATCTAATTTTTTTTATGACATACGAAAACTCTTTCCCAGTCACTACAGAGAATGTTGAATGTTATATGACTGTATATATATCATGGAATAATAAATATTAATGAAGTTTTACTGAATCTCACTTGATACCTTGACCAGATATGAGGTTTGCAGGTCTTCGAAGCAGAGCTCTTTGAAGGTGAAAGGTAACGTATATCGTCTTTTTACTATTTGGGATTAGTTTATTCCTATGGCACCATATGCTCAATGAATCCAATAGTAATCCGCTGACAGTAATCGTGGTGTCGTCAGCAAACATTGTTACATGGCCATATATATTGACATGACTCAATATATATTGGTAGATCATTATCATAGAGCATGAACGGTAATGGGTCTACTACGGAACCCTGAGGTACCCCAAGTGCAGCACTATGTATGTGAGACTTTTCCTTGTTCATACTAACTATTAGAGACCTATATAGTCCAGTTGTTAGAGAATTTCAAGTGAATTTTTGAGTAGCATGTGTGTTTTTTTTAGTTCCCTACGTCTTTTACCGTAGAACACGATTATGGGGGTCTGGACATTTAAATCCTTATGCTTAATTTTATAATTAGTAATTTATAAAAAGTACTTTTTTTTCCCACGTTTTGCATACCTATCTTCGCTCCTAAGCGTTTTTAGTACCTATTGCACATAAAGTTGGGAACGTTCCTTATGAAATTTGCAAAAAACAAGCTCAAGTAGAGGCTTGCTAAGTGCAATTGTGCAATTGTTAAGTACCGTTTTTTCGCCATTTTTTATCTTGATAACTATTATACATGAGGGTTTGAAATTTCTTGGATAAGGTGTCTATGTTAACCCAAACATATGTTCATCAAAAACCAGGAAGTTTAAAAAAACTAAAAAAACACGCTTTTATAGCACACTGAACTGAAAAGTAAAAAATAAATTATAGTTTCATAAAGTATAGTTTCAGTATCACAGCTTTAAAGGGAAACCTTTAACATACTAGACATTATTAAGTATCTGTTGTCAAATTCTGTATTTTGTCTCCGAAACAAATGCCATGTTATTTTTGAGTAATTTGAAAGTTTTTTTCTTGAGTTGCATTTTTAGGATATCCTTAGTTCTACTTGTCAAATTGAAATGAGACAAAAGCCACATTCTTCTTCAAAATTGTGCTGGTTTTAAGTAAATTATGTAACCTCACAAACATTTAATTGTCATGATTCAGCCGATGTTCAGTTGAACTTGGTTTAAAATCCAAGGTGACAATTATTACAATAATGGTATAAGAAATAATTTTCAATTTTGGAAATAATCTGAATAACTGTTTTTGGAATAATATAACTTAATTAATCATTTAGAGTTAGGTAGTTTATGGGCCTTTAAATTTGTTTATCAGGAACACATATTCACTACCCCATGAAATAGGCGTAAATTACTATTGTAAATGAAAGAAAATTGAATGTGTCGTTTTCTGAGCCTAGGTAGTATAAAATCGATTTAATTTACAAATAATACTATGTACTTTTAAATTGCGTTTTTAAATTTCATATATTTTGGATTAAAAAGTAGATCTTTTTAGATCTAGATAAGCGTTGAATGAATCAATCAACGCTCTAAGCTTTTTATAAACCTCAGAAATAAAAGGTTTTTTTATTTTTTTATTTATTTGTCTACAGAATAGCACTTAAACTTATGTAATGGTAAATGAAATAGGTCATTGCTTAAGAAGAATTAATTGAAGTATTAATTAGTTTATACAAAACTAAATATCAATCTTAAACAGATTTTTAAGAGATATAATATTAACTTTACTCATAAAACCAAGACACATTCATTTTCATAGTTTAAACCCAAGCGAGTAAAATAAATCACATACCTTCTATAAACTTTTTTACCCTGTCTTTCGAGTCTATTGTGAAGTGGATAATGAGGGCGTCCAGACCACCGATGCAAATCTTTACTCTGCTACATAATAACCCCCATTTGTGTATAGCCTTTAGATATAATATAACGATCATGAGACGAATCAAAAGGTACTTGCAAGATTACGGATTTCAGTGACTCCCAGCAGTTGTTCATTCAAATTCAAATACACGTGCTCGATTCGTGAGCCTGCGTACTTTGAGTAGGTATCTTGAGAATATGGTGACCACACGTACAGCAAAATGTACGTGACATTTCCCGCCGTAGCGTAGATGAGTTTCATTACTGATTGTTACTTATACTGTGGTACGACTATGAACGTAACAACGGAAGAGCATCAGCGCATCGACAAGACTATGAAGTAAAATGACCTGGCCAGCGAAGTTTACGTTTCAAGATTCAATTTCAAATATCTCGACGAATATTTATGCCTGCAACCTATTTTTTTTGTAGTGATATGGGGTCTAATGATTATAAATAAGGAAAAAATAAATGGAAATTAAATTTCATGGAATGACCCTATTGTTATAAATTTTTCATTGATATCATGTAGCCCACGCTTTTTTACAAAATCTTTAACATTATTTTTAATTTTTCGTCGGTGTCCCGGTGTTTTTTAGTTTTTGTAACTATAATTTATTAAAAACAAAATTAATTTCTTATTGTTTACAATACCTTTCGAGAAGTTTCATATTCCGATTCGGATTTCGCCCGAAGTTGCTATACAGTATATACTAACAGTGTACAAAGTCAATCCAAAACAATCCAAAAAAATTATTTGCGCTCGTCTGTTCACAATATAAATGGATCTTACGGCAAATGAAATTTAGTTGTTAGTATCATATTGTTGGCCTTCCCTTTTTAGGATTAAATTACGGACTCCTGCTAATAAAATATAATGACGTCGACGGGGTTTTCGAATAACGAAAACGATTTAATAATATTAATTGGTGTCCTTTTTCAGCAAAAATTAATATCAGCTCCAGTTTCTCCCACGTTTCTCGCAGGTACAAATAGACATAATTGATTGAGATATGAAAGGCTTTGATTTCCATCCAGGCTGCTTGGTAATTATCAATAAATGAATTTACTGCGTCCATTTGTTGAACGGAAAATGCGCGAAAATTAAATTGGCTTTCGATAATGAATCAACACCTATTCATTCTAAATTTAATCTCACGACTTTTTAGAATTCGCTTCATTTGCGAGGAACAAGCGAAAAATTACTTTCGGCGGGGGCGGGCGTCCGGCACATTATTTTTGTCATTTCTAGGAAGTCTCTTTGTCTGTCGCTTGTTAATGCCATGTCAAAGGGTTTCCTTTAATCAAATGTATTGCGGTTTCATTAGAATTTATCAATATTGATGGAACTGGAACTTGCCTTTCAGTTTTGACATATACCCGTAATTCATTCAGAGATGTTGAACCTGAGTTGGGGCAACTAATAAATAATATAATAAAACTTCATAGTCATTCTGCTTTTGAGAGATTATTGTAGGATTAACCCAAGAGCCGTAAACTAAATAGGATGGTGAAGAGCGAATTTGTCCACCAGTCGCCGTTATCTAGTTATAGTGTTTTCGTTTGATATACAAACTAGAGCAAAACAATGTGCTGCATTTTACAAAAAAAACTCGTACCAATTACTATAGACGCGGTAAATCAGATCACTATCCAATACAAAAGGATATTTAGTGTAAAATTGTATACCGATACAATTTCTTGTGAATGGAACCAGGATCTCCAGTCCGCGGCTTACTATATCGGTCGGTATCCCTCTTCAACTCATATAAATCCCATTTCCCTTCTCGCACCATTGAGAAGTTTTTTCACATCAGCTAACTTAAATGTTGTATTTTCTCTAGCAATTTTCCCTTTTATTTGATAAATAAGCTCATTTGGGTTCAGTTCGCAGTGATATGGCGGCAATCGAATTACCCCCATTCCTCTTGCTTAAGCCATTTCATCCACTACATACTTAGCTGGAAACTTTTCATCCACTTGAAAGCTGGAAAATGTTACCTTGCCAGTGTCAGCTTTAAGTAGTGATTCATCGTGTTCAATATTTCTTTCTTCCAGCCAGTCTAGTGTTTAATTTGCCCTTTCCGCCATGCACTTGTGGGCAGATGTTTTGTTCTACGAGAATGATAAGATTATTGTTTTTTATTTTATTTCTTATATTAGGATAATTGCGCGCGCCAGTAAGCACCGCATTCAATTAGTTTGCATATCAAACGAAAGCACTATAGCATGTTGTGACATTAGCATTGTTACATAATAATAATGTGTAACGTAAATAAATTCCGTTCCATTAAATAGTATATATTTTAATAGATATTACCGTATTTCGAATATTTTAAAATAAGCGCAACGTCACAGATGAGAGAGCTTATACAGAGGCGAAGGTAACGTTGGTCCCTTTTATGTTTGAGGGGCTATTATCAGTGACCTTGTACAACTTGTTACACTGAGAGAAATGTGATATTAATATTAGAACATAATTATGTGTGTGATACATGACATAAAACCTACACGGAAAAAAAGTGTTTTTAAAATGGCAAAATATTGTAAATGAAAAGGTAGTTGAATGCATGTTTTTCTAAACCAAGTCTGTAGATAATATATCTATATAAAGCCAATTTAAGCCTATTGATTGTTGGAATGAATGTTAAGTTACTTTGGATTGTGTAAACCTGTTGTTATAATTTTTAATAGAATGTTGCTGCAAATCATAATTCAAATTATATTACAATTTACAATTAATGGGATTAACATTTCTACGTCATGTAAACAACAAATAGGGTATTTTCACATTATTTTACATTGTGGACGCCATCAAACGATAACATGAATAACTCGCTGTATACAGTAATCTTTAAATTAGTCCAAATTAGTAGCGATTGGTAGCAGTATGGCTCCTGATGTGTGTAGTGAGCATGAACATTATTATTATTAACAACCACTTTCTGATGGATTTGATAAATTTTGCTTGTTGACGTCATCGCATTTTAGAAAATGCTAAATAAAACATCATGTAAGTGATGTAACTCTAGTTTTCAATCTTTTGTAATAATATTTAATAATATATAAATTCAAAATATACCTACATAATGTAGTTTTCAGTATCTTGTATAAACAAGTAAACAAAAGCGTTTCAATTTCATATTTATAAGAGTTAATGGAAAGGTTCGTAAAACATTTAAACAAAATTACAAATACTGAGACTTGAATTTATTTTGAAAAGTATACTGAAGACTTGTCATTGTCAATAAACATATATACATAACATATTTATTAGCATTTCATTATATCTTAAGTAAAAGCAAAATCCTTAAAGTGTACTCGTATATGAAAATTACAAAATTTCCAGATGTGATCTTATTACAAATTTAAACTATTAGAAATCACAAAACAGAACGAGTGCATTCATAAATGAGCATTACACAAAAAAATAGAATATTCCACATCACAGAAATACTACGTAAATTTTATTTTTATTATAAAAATCATGAAGTGTTTCTACAAATATTTGTATCGAGTGTATTTGGACAAAACTTTTAATGTCAAATGAGGAACATTGAAAACGTTGCATATTCAGTGAAAACTTTACGTTCTAAATAACAAATAGGTACCTACATGTTAGCGCTAATATCTGATATACATTGTTATGCATAAGAACTAAGCATTTTAGAGATTATGTACATAATCAGAAACTATTAAATTAAAAAATATATAGAAGTCTTTGAGGCTCGAGAAGTAATTCTAATTTCCTCTTCTTCCTCAGCGCTTCAACTTTCTGTCTCAACTTCTTTTTTCGTGAACTGTCGGAGCTTAAGCTGGCAGATGTTTGGGTTGCACATGAAGATGATGGAGTCAGCATAGGCGACTTCCTTAGATATGTGTGAATACCACTTGGGCCTAAACTGAAAATATGTCATATTAAAATAAATAAATATCATATAATGCTAAATGATTATTAAAAATTACATATAGCAATATAAAACCACCAGGCGTATTAGGTAGGTACCTTCAATGGGTGAAGAAGATCGAGAAGTAGGGACAACAGCAGCTTCAATACGTTCTTCTAGCGAGGGAGTCATGCTGATATATTACGTGTATATTACGTGTTAAAATTGGGTTTAATTTGTCGATTTAATGAATATAGCTGGACAATTGTGAAAATAACGCACAGCGCACAGCAAGTGCAATATTTAAAAAAAATACACAATGATAAATAAAACTCATACCTGCTGTGTTCACAAAACAATATCTGCTTTGGTGTCAGGTATAGTTTCGTGTTCTTCCTACACAGAACGAATAGGGATATCTGATGAAATTTTATTTACGGTTAGTATGAGTATACACTAATTGTACGCACAAACACAATAAATTTCTATAAATCTTAGTGTAAGTTTAAACATTTTACAAATAGAGTTACTTATTAGTTTTTTTTTAATTATGTAAAACTTGGAAACTGGCTGGCTCAGGGTAGGTTTCAAGGTAGTCGCTAGTGAAGTTTACTTACCAAATAAACAATTGCTGTAAAAGTAGGGATAAATTCAATAACTGTCTAGCTGTGACTTTTCTATCTAAAAGTGATGCATTCTAAGGGTACCTATTTTAAGTGCTACGAGTGCATCTAATTTACCATCTGATCACGTCTCCGCGACCTCCGGAGAAACCTGAGCAACCGATAGGCACAATAGAAAAAAACAACTCAGCAAACAACTCCTGGATGAATTAATGGCCATTAATTAAGGTAAAACTAATTGAAAGGTAGGGGTTTTATAAATGATAATATTAATAGTAAAATGGCTTTATTAGATACTGTATATATAAATACTGCATAGATAAAGGCATACAAAATCTAGCTAGGCTACTCCGTTCAACCCTCTATAAAGATATAAAACATAAGATGTGGCATGCGACCTAAAATATACACAAAGAAAATATACATACCAGTCCAGTTTTATGTCCTTTTTCCTGCAAAAAGGTCTGAAAAAGCTTGAGTTTTTCTACAAAAAACTCCGCGGAAGCATATATCTAGGACTTTAGTTTTTAAATGGCAGGACCCAGTAAGTAGAGAGGAACTTCTTCGCTCAATGTTACGTGGACCCAGTTTTGGCATTCGAACATTCGGAGAGTCTCAGGCTGATCTATTGCTCTGATTACGATTATTTAATAATCATCATATTCCTGAGGAATTGCTCTTTCCAATGTTGTTTTGTTCGAAGTCTTAGCGTCAAAATTAATGAAATTATGACGGCCGCGATATCGCATATGTTGAAAAATTGTACTAAAAGTTACCCCTTTGCCGAATGTGCTATAGCTTCTCTCCAACGAAGTTCCTTTCGTGGTACGATATACCAGTGCTTCCTGTGCTTAACTGATTTGGTTTTTTTTCGCTGCTTGCTTTGGAGCCGGAGAGGAGAGGAGAGAGCCGGACTTTTTCGCTGGTTTCTCGTTAAATTTAGCGCTCCCAAGAATTACGCTGTATTAAAAAAAATGAGATATGACGACACCCCTAAAATATAGGTTGCCTAAAAACTCAGAAGGGGTATTATAGCGTTTTTCTAAAAAAATGTCTTTTTTTTAATACAGCGCAATACATTTGAATTAAAATTTTGTCAGTCAGGCGGGAAATGGTGTATTTTATGTACGTAATGACTGGACTATTATATAGACATGAAAAATATTAGTGACACCACAAAACACAAAATATGTGCCTATTTATTAGAACTCAAAACTAAATACATACATATATGTAATAATATTAATAATTTAGCAATTTGCACTGTCAATTTGACCAAAACGATTTAATTTTAAATATGTTGTAAAGAAAGTAGAGCCGCCGTGAGACGAGACGAGACGAGACGAAATTAGGGCTTGCCGTTTAGCCTCGAAATTTCGAGAAAATTTTTCGAGAGGAGACGAGACAAGGCGTTATCTCGTCTCGTCTGGTTTTGTCTCATTTATTTGAGTTGATTTGGGTTTTTTGGCTTATCTCAATTCAATTTTGAATTATCTGAAAAATCTAATAGAATTATTATTGGAGTTTAAAAACAATCAAACCCGCCGATTTTTGATTTAGTTAGTAATTACAAAAATTTTAAAATAAGTCAGGAATTTTCCTTTAGAAAAGTCGCAGAACAGCAGAAAGTAGCACGGCATTGATCGGTAATCGCGTAGAAAGATACTAACGCATTACAACAGAATAAAAGCGAAATTTATCTAATCGCTTCTTTTGATTCTCATACACTGATTCACGCTTTCAAGCAACTAGGCTAAGGTCATCTAAATTAAGACTATTGTCTGGAAAATATCTGGGAGACCTTCTACTCCTCTTACAACCTCCCTTTTATAGGGATTGGGTCACATTTCTTTTCTTTTAATTTGCGCATAGAATAATAATTATAAGGACATAAAGTCTGACGAAGCAATATGAAATTTAATGCCTATGTTGAGTCATTGTTGTTTCCCAAATTTTCATGTGTAGGTGTATCCCCGTTAGAGAACAACTTTTAGAGAGTGAGGTCCATTAATAACCTCTTGGTTTTGAAAGGCAGATCAATAACATTTAACTGTCAGTTTCTTTACACAGATACTTAAAGGCCGACGTTTCCGTTTTACCGAATTTGATTATTTCTAGTTATTACACTTCTTCGATCAATTCACGCATATCCTTGCAACATATCCACATATTATCTAATAGTTGAGTCTCATATAAATACCCAATAATACTTTTATATAAATGCGTCAATTGAGTTTATGACCCAGAGACATGCACAAAATGTACATATTCTGATAAGTGCATCTGATATAAAGATCTCTGAAAGAAAATTTCAGATAATTATGAAGCATTTGAAAATGTAGTAAATAATCTAATAATAAATTATAAAATGTGAAACATTACATAGGATACTCTTTCCAGATTCGTGTATTTAATGTGTACGTGTTTAAGATCGTGTAAATTCCAACTAGGTTACGAATTATGATTAGGCTGTGCTAAGGATAATAAAAAATACAAAATATAGTTATTTTAAAAATAATAATAAACTTAAAATGTGCTATACTGGAGGGTTTGACCCGAGTCCTTCGATCGTGGATCCAATTACTTTTTCCCTCCACTGAAGTGACTGACTAGAAATGTATTTCTTGAGACGCCACTGTGGGAACATTTGTTACTGGATTTGGCATAAAAACACTCCTTTAGCAAAAAACTTACGTTGTTTGGACAGTTCGTTCTTCAGGTAGCGTGTAAATAAAAAACGCGGCATCCGGAATGACGGACGGACATTTTGAAAATTGTTTAAAATCTGAGAGTATAATAATGCTCGAATGCATTATATGGAAATGCGATTAGAACTATCAGAAAGGAAAAGAAATTCGATTGACTTAAAAAAAATACGCGTGTAGCACAGTACACGTGATAGAAGTGAATGCTTCTTTACCGATTCGTTGAGAGAGTGAGAGAAAGAGAGAGAGTTGTATTGTACATTCCAGGTATATTGAAATAATAATATATGGTTGTAACGGTTATTTTCAGACGGCTTCTTTTTTTGTGTACCTGGTAATGACTACTAGATAGTAGCGTTAAAATATTATCGTGGATAAATGCCACAAGACACTTTTTGCGCGGAATGAGAGTTTTTGCTGTGGCGGTGTTCCTGCTAAATTTGGTTAGATTGGTGCGATCGAGACTGCGGCAGTGTTGTACAGGTGATCGTGTATAGTAAGGTATAGAGCTGGAAGAAATTCGGAAAAGAAGTGTGATAGTCAAAGTCATCCTAATACTAATTAATACTTAATTACTTCTAATATATTTCCGATTCTCAATACTCAGGCGATGGGAATTTATGGTTTCCGTTAGCGGTGAAAACTTATTAAGTGAAAAACCCAAAGCCTGATCGGTGGAAACCGGTTATAGTCCAGTCAGACGCCATACCACGTTTAAAAACATTAATTCTGTCGATTTCGGCCATAACAATCATTCTCTGACGAGTAAGAACCCCTATATTAGGGTAAGTGATAGTTTTATTTTTTTCTTATCGTGTTAGGATTGGTTTAGTGTAGTGATAATATTAATTAATTAGGAAAATTGTTGTCGGCGTTGCCACGTTGTCTTAGTATTCCTTTCCTTCCGAAAACTGCGTGACGTCGAGTAAACTTATTTTAAATTTTTAGGGTTTTTACCCGAGGCGGCCCCTTTCTCGTGCGAAGCTGCTTTTGTTTTTATTGAAGCTGTCCCTTCTTGTGTGACGCGGTCCCTACCTCTTATAAGGTCCGAGGTGGTCCATCATCCTATCTCCGTGGGAGGAAACGCACGCAAGTCCCAACCTTAAATATAATTTTTAAATGCGTATATAATTGTTTTATTATTTGATGGTAATATCATCTATGTAGTTAAATATTTTTTTTTGTTAAACAAGGTTGCGCTTTATGCGGTTTTGCGCTATTATATGTGTATGTATATATATATATGTGGTTACATATGACGTTTGTTTGTAATTTATCTTCAGATTTTTAATTATTACATCGTGTAATAGCTGTTTATGTAACCAGTTTTATTTGTGTGACCAATTTTATTTATGTAACCAATTTTACCCAATTGGTTTTGTAAAGTTCATTTCATAGTAGGTTATTTAGGCCTGACAAGCTATTAAAGTGACAAGCTGTCACACCGTTAAACCCTACTGCATTGTTTTTAAACGTATAAAATTCAGAATTTTCTTCTTATAAAATATTTAAAATCGGTGAAAATCAGAAAAATCTTGTATGAAACACGTTGGGAAACACTATTTTGTATAATTCGCGTCCTTTTGAAAGAAGAAATCTGCTCGTTACACAAAATAGCACGTTTCCCAACTGGTTATATAAATAGCTATTAAAAAACCAGTTGCGGAAAATTTTACTTTTCGTAACTGGTTGTGAAAAATAAGACGTTTCCTAACATCAGAAGTTTTTGAGTAATTTCTTCTTCAATTTTATACGCACATGATTTAACTGCAGCTGCAATCGAATTAATTTCCGATATATGTAAATTTTGCCAACGTCCATTATATTTCTTTCTCTCTTTGTCGCAAATGAAACAAGTGCTATTTTCAAATATAACTTCTTCCGCATCGTCTTCTTTGACAGCATTAGCGCTGAAAATATTGTTGTATAAAATGTAATCAGGTATGGCTCAACAAAATCAGCAGTGTTCTCTTTTGGATCAAGACAAACTGTTGCAAACCTCTGCAAAATGAAACAATACTGTATCTATATTATGTATCACGTGAACAGTACTTTGACCATAATAACTCAAAGTTTAGATTAAGAATTAATTATTTTTTATACATTGATACAGAACAGGTTGGCTCAACTATCTCCAGTTTGGTCAGCTTTATCAGTATTTACAGCGTTTCTGTATAAAATTAATTAAATAATTGACAGTTGAATAATAGTTGTTTTGATATAATTACATGAAAGTTATCTAAACTAGTATTACATTGCTGAACGAGCAAAACAAGTGCATTTACTTCAATTTCATGTTCTTTTTCGTATATGAGGGAATGAGGGAATGAAATGATACTCTACATACTTTGGATCAGAATATAATGATTCTGCTCCTCTCTCTTGATGCTCCGATTGCTTCTGGGGTACGTCAGAAGAACTTGCAGGTTTACTGTAATAAAATTGTATGCATTCGTTAAATAAAAAAATATTGATATTTTGATGAAATATGTGTCCGAATCATGAACGTATAAAATATAAATTTACATACAGACAGAAATGCACATGTTTTCACGCTAGCCTTGCATACGCTCACGGGTGCATACGTTAAAGTGTTACTTTAAATGTCAAAAGTAGAAAAAAATTATACAGCCCTTCATGCTCATGTCGAAAATGTTAAGTTTAATGATTGTAGTTTAACTAAAATTCTAGTTGATAGGTTTAAATATGGAAAGAAATGATAACACAAAAGTGTTTTTATTAACACGTGGTATACATGATGTTCCTAAACTTCGTGCTTCTACTGAAATATATAATTCTACAAACAGGCTCAAATTGGAATTAAAGGTACGAGGTATACTTACAAAAGACGTAGAATTTTAAAATCCCACCGATTTTTACTAAATTTGGAATTACCTTCAGGAATACAATTAGAATAAAATTAATATTATGCATTCTAAGCTATAGAAAATGTTATAAAAAAAGATTTAGTAAGAAACAATTATTGCGTTGAAGAGTTTTTTATGATATACCTAAATATGATAAAGTCACAATGGAGGGTGTATCGAGAACGGGGTGAAAAACATGTTTTCTGTTTTATTTTACAATGTCTGAAAAAGTAATATTTATAATATAAGCGGAATTCAAAAAAATATATATAAGTACTTTCTTATGTGATTGTTATGAAAGAAACAATAGTCAGTAGTAATTACTTGGGAGTAGTTTAACCGGAAATTAAGAGTTTGTCCTCAACCATCAGTAGCTGCTGCATGACAATAGAAAATTGAGGAGTCGGATTGTCACCGGAAACGTGTTCAACGGGTATCGCATGTGTGAATATTGCAATGCCTGCGATATGGAGATCAAAGTGACACATCTACGCGGTTTTCTCCAAGTCGAGGGGGAGCACGGAGGGACCGAAAAATATAATTTTCATGATGTATCGGTGTGGAAGTGAATGGGAGCGGCAAGCGGTGGCGTTGGTGGGGACCGCTCAGCGTGGGCGGATTCGGTCGAGACTTCGACGTTCGCCGGCGTCGATCTCAGTTGCGAGCCGTCTCCAGCGTAGCAAACACATTCCTCCAGCCGCCAAACTTTGCGCGGGCCCCCGTCAAGAACCAAGTCGACCGTCGAGCGGGGTGTGAAGCTAGCAGCCGCAGGCAGAGCAACAAGTTGACGTGCGGTGTGCTAGACTCAATGTTGCGACGCGATGATAACCTGATCCTGTGAGTGCGTGCCCCAGGCATGAGGGCCGTGGTGGCGGCCTGTTTGTGGGTGTGCGTGGTGGCCACTCCGCAGCCGCTGCATCTCGAGAGGGACTCTTTCCGAAGGCCTGACACCTGGCAAAAGAGGGTCTCCGACCACCAGAACCCCCCCGAAGAATTCTCCGACTTCTCTCAGCATCTCCCCCAGCTCTCCGGCGTCAATTCACAGCTCATGTTGCGCTCCCCCCGCGGACAACGTCAGTATGACGTCCCCCAAATAGGTAGGACCATAAACAATTACCACATTCATCATTACTCGTTCCCAATCAACTATGTACTGCTAAAATGCTAAAATTTTCATATTATATAAAACCGGTCCTTAATTTCGGAAAATTTTCCGAATTTCCATCACAGCTATCTCTAGCAAAAAATATTCATACAACAAAATTACTTTTCAAGTTCATTTCAGTTATTAGGTTTTTACCCATCTGCTTTTATACAGAAATGTTGGCTATTCTACTGCCATTGCATGACTAATATTTACAGCTATATGTGAGACCTAATCCAACACAACGGGAAAATGCGCCATTTTTAAGGCGCATCATTGTTCCCTTATTTGAATATGGCGCTTTTGATACACATACCCGCCATCATATTACGCGAACGTGACCAGAGGTGATTTTATTAAAAATTGTGCTTTGTCCACGTACATCTCAAATACAACTTATATGTCAAAATAGTTGTTACATGTATTCAACAAGTAGATTTTTGTCTGTTAAAACATGTTCAATTTCGAATTTCATTGACTTTGAAATTCCATGAATCATAATTCACCAAAAAGGTTTTTTTTAAACAAATGTTTAAAAAAAATACCACAATAATTATTACCATTCTATAATGTTAAACCATATATGGCTTAAAAGTTGTCGACAATTTTTTCCGAATTATTTTCTTTGGCAACGTCCTGATGTATAAAAAATTATATTACTCAATATAGGTACGAGAATGTTTTGGTATTTGTAACTACAGAATTACTCGAGTGGCTGGGAAAAATTAAGTAAGTATCCCGTTTTCAGCAACAATTTAATATCTCTAACGAGAATGTCGACCAGTAAAAATGTACCAAACGAACAATAAACGACTTAAAAACAAATCACTTTATTGTATTCCATTAATTTATTCGATATTCCATTTATTCCGTTTATTTATTATAAGTATTCCATATCTCAATGGACTTGATAGTATTCTGCCGCGTTTTCGCCCTAAAACCAATATTTAACACCACAAAAGTAATAAATACATACAAAACGTGGAAACGGGAAGTAACAAATCAATTTGATATTTGTTCTGATCGACTTTGGTCCTTGGAGATCGTCGCTGCAGGAGAACAATTAATCAATTTTGATGCTGCTGTTCCTCAGAGGTATTAAAAATTACAGTCGTCGATTGGTGATAATAACATATTTGTTTTGCGAAAAGAAATCTTGGGTTTGTAGCAATTCATTACATAGAGAAATAAGCAAATAGATTAATAATAAAGAAGACACACTTACCAGTTGCATATCTGGAAATATATACGGAATCGAACCAATTAGAAGTTGTACAAGTTCTTTCAGATTCATTGAGGATCTTTAGAATGATGTACGATTTGTTTTAATGGTCATTTATACTTGAATTTTAAATATTAATACTATGAATGTCAGTTCCGTCAAAAACTAATGTCATAAAATGTCACTGAAAGTGTTGAAATATTAATATTTTAAATTCAAGTATAAATGATCAATAAAAGAAATCGTACATCACTCTGAGGATCCTCAATGAAGGTCAAAGAATTTGTACAACTTCTAAGTGGTTCGTTTCCGTATATATGTCCAGATATGCAAAGTGTGTCTTATTTTAAGTGTGTCTTACTTAAGTGTTTCTTATTTCTCTATGTAATATATATATATATATATATATATATATATATATATATATATATATATATATATATATATATATATATATATATATATATATATATATATATATATATATATATATATATATATATATATATATACCCTGGTTTAAAAAAAAAGGAATAGGGCTGAATTAAATTACAAAGCCATTATAATAATTTGGAATTCGCGAAGATATTAGAAATCGTTCTGCATTCTAGGATCTATAATCATGTGTGTGGTTCGATATAATGTGAAACAACATAGTTTAATGAATGCTAGATCCACAGTGACGAATCTTGTGTGTGCATGATGGTTCACTAGTGCTAAACTAGACCAACACAGCCAAATAGATGTTATATACAAAGATTTTGCTAAGTATTTCGATATTATACTCGACCATGGAATATTACTGAACAAATATTCGGACGATTTAATTCTCTTGTGCAGCTTTTCTAATCTTACTTGAAAAAGCAGATAACAGTTTGTTCAGTATCATGGTGTTAGATCGGATAAATATATGCAAATATCTGGAGTACTACAGGATTTGACTCTTGGTCCCTTCTTTTTCTAAATTTTCGTATTGAAAGTGACATTTTTCAAAACTCACTTAGTTTTGAAACCTCTATCCACAGCTAATTACGAAAATTAAACTTTACGCAATTGGTTTTGAAAACTGTCACTCTAAATATCTATCAAAATTCAAAAAAATCGTACATTACTTTACCTCACAAATTATTGGTTTATGGAACTTAGTTCGTATATATAATTGAAGTAGACCTTGTGGCATTGATATATTTAAAACGAGGGACAAAATTAATTATTAGGCGTACAGTATCCCTTTTTTTCAATATTATATTTCCTGATCGCTATTAATGTATATGCTACTAATAATGTGTATGAAACCCTCAATGTATCGATAAATATTTACCTACCGTCATCATGATGTTCGATAATACGATAATGTTTCATTAACACTAAGCGATTTTTGATATTAATTACCTCGCTCCGCTGACAAGATGCAACGTCTAGATTAATATTCCTTGAATATTTGAATGCGAGATAAAACAAAGCTAACGTAAAGAGAAAGGTCTCATTCAGGCTACATCAGCGATTAAAAAAGTAAAATGAGGTGTTCCCGTGCAAACGAAATTACGTCGAAATTTCCTTTGCAGTAATCTGCTAGTCCCTGCGGCAAGGCTTTGATGTCGGAAACATTTGTCATGAAAGGAAACAATTTAGATTAAAAGGCAACGATTCTTTTTCACGAATATTATGTTCATGCTGTCTCTAATAGCGCTTTCTTGGAGATTCTGGGGTTGGCATACAACACATTTATAATTTGAAGCGGGTATTTTTGCTCCAAACTTGGCACGGACTTTTTCGCGGGATTAGATTACCGGGATAAATTAGTTATCATTTGACTCGTTGTGACGTGCATCCTACGTAAATATTAACAATAATAAACAAAAAATTAGAATCGCTTTGAAAATCTTGAAACGGATTTCTAATGTAATTTTCTTGGCTCTTTTCTATTATGTCTCTAGTTCACGTACTTTAAAAAACTAAATTTCAACTATATAATAACTACTTAATATAAAATGATTATGATGCGTCAGATGTGGATCAAATTTACTGGAATGTCACATCAATAGGATCTTATTTG
>CAXKVY010008782.1:0-12392 GCA_964058915.1 Tetropium fuscum | reverse complement strand
GAACATACATACCATTATGCAGTTGAATTGTTTTAGTTATTACCCGTCTAGACTGACGAATGATATGAGCAGCGTTCACTCATGAGTCAACTACAGCTGTGCAATGATTTGGAAAATAGGCCCTTAATCAAACAACCACAGAAGACGTATTAATATCGTTAGTCAGTTTGTTGCCTAAATAATTGTTGTGGTCGTACATTTTTAGTTACGCCATTATTACTTTAATGAGCAAGTTACATATAAGCTGATTAATATTGTTCTCCTACATTGTCTACAACTTGCTGTCCGAATTGGCTCATTGAAAATTACAAATATGATAGAACGTAACGCGATATGATCCCGATCGTATATCTTGAACCTCGGCCATCATTTCTGCAAGTGATAACGAAAGTAGATTTTTCAAATTGTTACTTTACAACAGAACAACATTTTGACGCTATACGAGCGTTTTGTGTATTTGCGTGGAAAAAATAATTAGCCATGGCACGAGAAGATGACAACAACTGTCATTATTTGAAACTAAATACACTTGTCAGATTTACGAACTTCCGTAATTTCCTAATTCTTATTGATATAGACCGCAGCAAAATAATAGAAAAATCGATTGGTGGTAGAATTTCAATTTAATATTTCAGGCTAACATATCTCTGAGGTGGAATAATACACCATTGAAGATATGGTCACACAAGAAATGATATAACGGCAAAAACTAAGGGCACAGAGGAGACGAAGAGGATGTTTAGGCTTCCCAGAAAAGGAAATGATAAAGGATTCAAATAACAATGCTTGAAACCCTTTATTATTTATTCGTGCTTCTACTATGTATTTCTAGGCTCTGAATTTAGTGTATTAATTATATTACGCTTATAGTATGATATTTCGAGACGTATAATCGAATATTGAAATTATGGCACGATACAAATATTAAAGCATGTAGGTGAATAATATACAAATGGGCGTGAGTTTTGCTAAATATGTTGCTACATGCCATTCGTGCCAAGCATGTCCGCATACATTTGGAAATTAGAGGATGATTTTTGTGAGTTTATTAATTAAAAATGTATTCATTTCAAAAAGGATAATAATATACAGGGTTTTTCAATAGGAACACTCGATCTTTGTAATGTAATAAAACAAATTGTGTAAGTTAAACTAACATGGTTTTTATTCTTATTTTAAACCATATGTGAGCACATTATGTTAAACACATTATGTTTATGCACAAAATTATATCAGCTAAATGTCCGCCGCGGCTTCGCCTGGTGGCTGGAATCCTGGAGATTCAATTTTCGATGACGTTATCGCATAAAAGTGGCTCAATTTCACCAATGACGCGTCTGATGTTGGCCTTTAAATGGCAACCGTCTGTGGTTTGTCGGCATAGACACGAGATTTCACAAAGCCCCAGAGAAAAAAATCCATTGGCGTTAAATCGCATGATCTGGGCGGCCAATTAACGTCGCTGCCTCGCGATATAACGGAACCTTTAGACAAAAAAATGATAGAACGTAACGCGATATGATCCCGATCGTATATCTTGAACCTCGGCCATCATTTCTGCAAGTGATAACGAAAGTAGATTTTTGAAATTGTTACTTTACAACAGAACAACATTTTGACGCTATACGAGCGTTTTGTGTATTTGCGTGGAAAAAATAATTAGCCATGGCACGAGAAGATGACAACAACTGTCATTATTTGAAACTAAATACACTTGTCAGATTTACGAACTTCCGTAATTTCCTAATTCTTATTGATATAGACCGCAGCAAAATAATAGAAAAAACGATTGGTGGTAGAATTTCAATTTAATATTTCAGGCTAACATATCTCTGAGGTGGAATAATACACCATTGAAGATATGGTCACACAAGAAATGATATAACGGCAAAAACTAAGGGCACAGAGGAGACTAAGAGGATGGGAAAGGCTTCCCAGAAAAGGAAATGATAAAGGATTCAAATGACAATGCTTGTAACCCTTTATTATTTATTCGTGCTTCTACTATGTATTTCTAGGCTCTGAATTTAGTGTATTAATTATATTACGCTTATAGTATGATATTTCGAGACGTATAATCGAATATTGAAATTATGTATGACACGATACAAATATTAAAGCATGTAGGTGAATAATATACAAATGGGCGTGAGTCTTGCTAAATATGTTGCTACATGCCAATAGTGCCAAGCATGTCCGCATACATTTGGAAATTAGAGGATGATTTTTGTGATTTTATTAATTAAAAATGTATTCATTTCAAAAAAGATAATAATATACAGGGTTTTTCAATAGGAACACTCGATCTTTGTAATGTAATAAAACAAATTCTGTAAGTCAAACTAACATGGTTTTTATTCTTATTTTAAACCATATGTGAGCACATTATGTTAAACACATTATGTTTATGCACAAAATTATATCAGTTAAATATCCGCCGCGGCTTCGCCTGGTGGCTGGAATCCTGGAGATTCAATTTTCGACGACGTTATCGCATAAAAGTGGCTCAATTTCACCAATCACGCGTCTGATGCTGGCCTTTCAATTAAAATAAATCAATTAAAATAAAACGACATTTGGAAAAAAAATATTAAATAATTATTTGATTGAAAGTACGCTGAGGTTTCTCCACTGAAAACACAGCAGGAGTCGTCGATGTCTTCTGTCGGATATGTCTATAACACATCCTCCAGCATCTCAGCATCGGACACATCATCGCTTTCTGGGGAGTGGGAATCTACCTCAAGTGCGATGTCTGGCACATTGTCGCACGAGACCCCGCTGCAGTGGTTGCAGACTAAGACACTCCGGCAGCTGCAGACACTCCTGCAGCTGCACGCTTTCCCACAACCTTCCTGTCCTCTACTCTAACTATATACAGTATGTCCGCGGATTGACTGAACAAGAGGACAAATGGATCAAAGAGAAAGGTACGAAAAAGGCAATCTTGATGAAAGTTTTTACTTATTTAGAAAATGTGACTATGACGGTCTTCAGTTTTGTTGTACGGGGTGGATCAGAAACGCAAAAACGTCTTTTTTGCGTTTTAGAGTAAACATCTTATTTTGCAAGATACGAAAAAACTCAAATTAACAAAAATTTATAATAAGACGTATTTTAGTTTTATACTTTGTTCCGTGTTTCTTATAATTTAATTTTTGATAATGTGACTCTTAACTTATTCTTTTTTCCAGCAAAACTTTTATCAAGAATGCCTTTTTTCGTGTCTTGCAAAATAAGGTATGTTTATATAGGTTTACTCTTACGCAGAAAAACATTTTTGTATTTTTGACCCATCCTGTATAATTAATTTTGCAGTTCGTTATGATCCTCGCATTTTCTAAACAAGCAAAAACTCTTATCAAGAATGCCTTTTTTCGTATCTTGCAAAATAAGGTCTGTTTACTATTACACAAAAGAACATTTTTGTGTTTTTACTAGAGATGAAACGGATATCCGGAGACTATCCGGTATATAGTAATAAAGTAAAAAAAAATGTCAGGCACATTTTGTTGTTTTTTTTTCGACAAATATGCGAGATTGCGAAAAAAATTCTAGAAACTATTTTGTTGCAAATTTGTTGCTCAATACTTGAAAAAAATATTCGCAACCCATCGCAATTTGTGAGATTGAAAAACGTGAATCAGAATAATTTTTCTAAATTAGCGAAGTTAATATTAAAAAATATATGCGTGTATATGCAAATATAGAATCGATTTGCAATGAGAACATAAATAAAGGGTCACTGGCGATCGTGGTATGCTGCACAAATGGAAGAAAAAGGTTCCGGCAAAATCAGCATATTTTTATATAAAAGCTCTACTTTCTGTAAACCCATTACGCGATTCGAAACATTTAAATATTTACCTTGAACTTCTGCTACATTTATTTTTTCCCGCGGTCATCAATTATTTATGTGCTCTAATGTGCTGCCCTACATTTTTCGTATAAAACAAGCAAATGGATATTTATGAAACGATGCGATCCGAGCCTTTATTGATTAAAAAACGTCTAGATAGTGATGTATATGTTTCAAATACCCGTAAATCTGCATACGGGGTAATAATACTTAACTCTGCAAGTACAGGCATTCACCCTAATAAATATAGAATATTTGGATATTTATTACACACTGAAAACTTCGGATTTCGACAGGTTGGAGTTAGAGCTAGGTGGGTAATTGCTTTCGAATATTAACACCAAAAATATTTATCTTTATAAAAGGATGGAAACATCTTATTCATTGCAATATATATATATATATATATATATATATATATATATATATATATATATATATATATATATATATATATATATATATATATATATATATATATATATATATATATATATATATATATATATATATATATATATCTATATATATATATATATATATATATATATATATATATATATATATATATATATATATATATATATATATATATATATATATATATATATATATCTATATATATATATATATATATATATATATAATAAGAATTTCAAAGCTAATATATATATATATATATATATATATATATATATATATATATATATATATATATATATATATATATATATATATATATATATATATATATATATATATATATATATATATATATATATATATATATATATATATATATATATATATATATATATATATATATATATATATCTATATATATATATATATATATATATATATATATATATATATATATATATATATATATATATATATATATATATATATATATATATATATATATTAGCTTTGAAATTCTTTGCTATTCATATTTATTTTGTGAAAAGTAATCTTGGGTTTGTAGCATTTTATTACATAGAAATAAGCAATTAGACGAATAAGAAAGAAAACACACTTACCAGTGCTATATCTGGACACTCATACGGAAATGAATCACTATGCACATGAAAACGAACCACTTAGAAGTTGTACAAGTTCTTTCACCTTTCTTGAGGATCTTCAGAGCAGTATACGAAATAAATCGTATACTGCTCTGAAGATCCTCAAGAAAGGTGAAAGAACTTGTACAACTTCTAAGTGGTTCGTTTTCATGTGCATAGTGATTCATTTCCGTATGAGTGTCCAGATATAGCACTGGTAAGTGTGTTTTCTTTCTTATTCGTCTAATTGCTTATTTCTATGTAATAAAATGCTACAAACCCAAGATTACTTTTCACAAAATATATATATATATATATATATATATATATATATATATATATTTATATATATATATATATATATATATATATATATATATATATATATATATATATATATATATATATATATATATATATATATATATATATATATATATTTATATATATATATATATATATATATATATATATATATATATATATATATATATATATATATATATATATACGTGCCAAATTGTATTTAAATATCTCAATCGGTTAAAATCTTAATTGGTTCTAAAGATATTAATAAAATTCGAATTTTTTTCTTAAACTTTAACACCCTGTAACTTTGTAACGAACCATTTTTTGCTTATAGTTTATTAATCTAACTCATATTATTTGTCGATTATCTATCGATTCTGAAATTTATGCAGGTAAAAGTTGTTGGACCACCGTGTATAATTTATATATATATATATATATATATATATATATATATATATATATGTATATATATATATATATATATATATATATATATATATATATATATATATATATATTGTACATGATTACAATTTGTGAGTTTCAAAAGCCTCACTGTTGTGGGCGACAAATTGTTAAATATAATAATAATAAGTACAATGATTGCACAGCGAAACACCTGATAAGATTCCAGGATACTTACTTTGTCTCTTCCCTATTGTATCCTTCCCATGGCCGCCAGTTCTATGAACACATTTGTAGTTGGAGAAGGTGAACGTTTACTGATAAGCGTCAGTCTTCTATGGTCAATAAGAGGGGGTTCAATTAGGCCTCTATTTATTTTTTAATATTTTAACTTGAAATTGGAAATTATTTAAAAATGGTCAATGGATCTATGATACTTATTACTTTGTTTTGTTAAAGAGATTGAAATTTAAGAATATTTATTAATTATAGATTTTAAATTATGTCCTGAAAAGTTTGAGATAAGAATAATAAAGCAAAAGTGGTATAGGATTAATTTTATTTTAATACAAAAGGAAGTATGATTGTCACTATGACAATTGCAATGGACAAGTACGAAGTTTATATATATGCAAGTTATAGTGAAAATGGAAGTATAAATTTTTATGCGAATTATAATGCAAAATAGAAGAAATGAAATTTTAAACCTTATAATTATCCTACGCCAAAACCTACGTAACTTATTCTAATAACATGAGACTAAGCTTCTGGAACAATGTTTATTTAAAATTAAATATGTTTTAGATGCTTATTAGCTTGTAACGTTTTATATTAATCCTTTTTGCTTTCGAATCACAACACTAGTCACTATTTTCACAATACTGGTTTGTTTACACTGATGCTGGAGTCTGCTGCTGCCATCTACTGGAACGCTGCTAGACTTTTAGAATGCGGCTAACTTCTTTTACATGCCTGCTGCCATCTACCGGAACACTGCCGTACTCTGGAATGCTACTATACTCGGTGATACGCTTGTTGTTTTATTTGGATCTGGATCTTATCAAATTGAAAATCGGCAGATTCTTTACTCACTGTAATTTAATGCTCTTTTTCTAGGTCTGCTTGCCACAGTCGTCTATATCCCAGTAACGCTGCCGGGAGACGCGAAATACACATGTTATGTCGTATTTTCATCACTTAATACCGTGATAAAACTTAACTTTAAAACGTTTCCCTTTGGGATTCCAGTGACGTCGCATTATTTTATTGAATTTAATTTACTTATAAATATTAAATGTCTAGAATATTATAAATCGAAACTTAGCGAGCTGTTTACACTTCGAACGCTATAGCTGAACTCTTTGCATTATAACTGTAACCACGGATATGATACCAAACTAAACAGTTGAACTTCCTTGGATACTAACTTCTGGCTTTATTGTTGTTATTGTTGTATAATCTGGCCAATCAAATGAATGGCTATTGTTATTTATTTAGCTTTACGTTTAAAACTCCATAATTTTATATATATATATATATATATATATATATATATATATATATATATATATATATATATATATATATATATATATATATATATATATATATATATTGAGTTTTGGCATGCATAATATATTATTCCATTAAGCAGTGATAGAAAAGTAGGTAGATAAGTCAAGGATACAATTAATTTTTAATTTAAACTTATTTAGAAGATTGTTTGACTTTAGGTACCTCCTTAGTTACTGTTACGCCCTCAATTCGAAACTTTATGAATTTGTGCGTATTTGAAATTCAACGAAATTGTAGGCTGTGTAATATACCTACTTACTTCAATTCTCCAAGGAGGTTACAGTATTTAATAAGCAAACTAAGGTCGATGAAGACCCGATTGCGGGGGTGAAATTTAATTGTGGCACCTCGTTTTTTACTGAAATTTTTTATATTATACAATATTTTAACGTGCAAACGATAACGAACAATCTTATTTGAAATAAAATTTACTACAACTTCGATTGTCATTGTTTTTTCCCTAGGATCGATATTATTTTATTTAGACTCGAATTTGGTGGTGAAACTTAATAGTGCATTATCTTGTTTATGATTGAATGTAACGTATGTATAAACGATCAGGAATATATTTGTTGGGTATTAAATTTGGGAATGCATACTTCGATAAGACACAAAAAAAAATCTTAAGGTGTGGAGCAACGTAAAAACGAGCAGCAAACATTAAAAAAGTAAAAAATGTTATAAAATGAGAAGAGTCTTTTGACTTTTGTCTATAATTTCCAGTAATATCTATACAGTATATGTGTAGATATACAATGAATGTTAAATTACTTTTTGGAAATATAATATACAACGCGACGTGTCTTCATTGTAATCTTCTTCAATCGCTAATTACTCGGCTAAAGTTATTTGAATCGCTTATTATTATAGCACGTAAATTTTGCTGGATGCATCTTCTGCGACTTGTCAAGGGCTTTTGACTGAGTGCAGCTTGATATATTAGTTGATAAACTTACAAAATATGGACCAAACACTACAACGCTAAATCTCCTAAAATCATATCTTATAGATGGAGATCAAATAAGTGACATTATATGATGGAGTATTGTTAATGATCCCTTTTCTTCATGCATATATGACAAAAAAAAATTAAAACTGCATGTGGCTTAAATTCGATGGAACCTTGTCATTACTTTGCTGAATTTATTTCAAAGCTTCCCTATCTAAACTGAATATATTATTTCCGAGCTATTTTGAGCTACCCTATGATTGCTATTTTAGCTGCCAGACTTTAAATCGTGATATCAGAGCTATTTCAGTATGAAACGATATACACGTTTTACAGCACAGATGATTGTTAAGATATATTACTGAATAAAGATTAAATTGAACACGTAGCATTTTCACGTTAATAGCACTTAAATGGATTGATATTTTATCTACCGTAAATTCGACAGATATTTCCTGTTACAAGATATAGCTTAATAAAGGACGTTCTGTACTAAATTCTAAATAGTAAGGATGTTTTTAATTCACCATACATATTATAAACAAATGCTTATCTCGAGTTGAGTTCAAAATAGACTAGTTCCTAATAGTAAAAAGGTTTGATGTGCTTATTTATGAGATTGTAAAATGTATTTTTTTTATCTCGAGAAAATAATATTGAATGTTATGATAACTAACTTGCAGAGATTATTTAATATATGAAATTTATTATTACTATTACTGAATTGATTTTGGAAGAAAATATATTGGTTTGTATTTTAACTGGTACATTTATTTATTTATTCATAAGTGATTTATGGATGAGAGTTCAATAATATTGAAATATACTCAGTCTACCCTGATATAATCTATCATAAATTAAACTACAATGAACATGGGATATCAAAATCTTGGGCGAACAATATGAGACACATTTGAAATTAAGCAATATTGTTATTAATTATAACAAATATTAACAAAATTGTTGTTTGTTTGTTACCTTTTCTTATAAATGTTAATCCTTGTAAACACAAAAACTATCACATGGATATGACACTGTTGCAGTGTGGTGGAGACCCCTACTAGTGGTTTGCTGTAACTGGAAAACTGCAATACCTTCCTTGTTGTTATAACAGCTCAAGACAACTCACAGCGAAAAGCAGGAACAGTTCTCATGGAATTTATGATACATTTTCTTGGAAATATTATTACCTTGATGTTGAGTCATTTTACAGCTTTGAAATCCTTCTCTGGATGCGATGAAAACTGCTACATACGTATCTAGGACCCCCTAGATACTATTTTACTATTTAACTATAAACACTACTTCTTGAAATTTACCATTTTATATGACATAACACCTTGGAAACACAGGTGATTATTTATATACCCAAATTAATAACATTCACTTGAATTTTACTACATTAGTTGTTACCATTTTCGGAGATAAATTTAAAACGTGGTTACGGTCTACCAGGGCCGTGGTAAAACTCTAAGCATTATTATGCATAGTGAAGGAAGTCTAATAAATTGCTGTTCAAAATTATCGCACCACGTTAATATTTGCTAAAATTTGAGGTCTCATAACTTTTTTACTTTTAGTCCAATTTTGATAATTTTTTTAGAATACTGTAGATAAAACGACTAATTTCAACTTGCATATCCAGTCTTTTGTTAACTGAGGACGGTTTAGGTATTATACAGGGCTAACTAAAAGGTTGTTATATAACCCTAATTTTAAAACACTCGGTGGAATAATTTCGTAACCAAATTCTTTAAAAATACCAATTTTTGTTAAGAACCATTCCTTTCCTACATTTTGTTTTTTGGTCCATGTCTTTAGATACATTGGTTCATTTTTAAGAGCAAAATGAATTTGTCACCAACAGTTTACTGTTAATTTACTCTGCTGTTACAAGTGATATGTAAAACGTAGGCGGCGTATGGCAACCAAAAAAACAATGATTGGGTGTATGCAATCTCATTTTGACACATTTTTAAAAACAATGCGCTGTTGAGGAATTTAAAGTAATGAATCGTGTGAGACATTTGACAGCATTGGAATGTGTAAGAGCGCAAACTTTGGTTGAAGAGGGTAGAAGTATGCGATATGTCTCTCGAATTCTGGGTGTTAACCATTCGACAATGAGTCGAATGTTAGAACGTCACAGGGCAACTGGTTCTCACTCCAGGAGACATGGGCAGGGTAGAAAAAGGGCGACGAATGTTAGGGATGACCATTTTCTCCGCCAAAATGCTTTAAGAAATCGGACAGTAACAAGTTCGCAATTGAAGAGTGAACTTGAGATGGTTGGAAATGTTCAAGTTTCTGCTGTTACTGTAAGGAGAAGACTACGGGAGGCAGGTTTGATCAGTAGGAGGCCCAAAATGTTTTAGGCGGGTATTTCTTTCGATGGCCGTATGGAGTTAGTCCCTATTCATGCAAGGGCAATGAATGCGGAATACTACGTAGAGAACATTCTCCAGGAGCATGTAATGCCCTATGCTCCGTTTATTGGTCCTGATTTCATATTCATGCAAGATAATGCAAGACCACATGTAGCAAGAATTTGTGTTGAGTACTTGAATGAAGTCCATATTGATGTTATGAACTGGCCAGCACGAAGCCCGGATTTAAATCCCATCGAACAGCTATGGGACATCATTAAGAGACCAGTGAGATGACGTCTACTAGCCCCACAGAACCTTCAACAGCTGGAACAGGTTACTCTTCATGAGTGGGATAATATTCCTCAACCCGTCATTCAAAACCTCATTAGAAGTATGCCACGGCGGATTCAGGCTGTAATCCGAGCTAGAGGTGGCAACACAACCTACTAGGGATCAGCTCACATAATTTTATTTCTTTGTTTTCCTTTGTTTTCTTGTTAATTAAAAATGTTTCTTCTCACCCTGAAAGTTTTTTCAATTAATTTCTGTATGGTGCGATAATTTTGAACCAATGCATCTAAAGACATGGACCAAAGAACAAAATGTAGGAAAGGAATGGTTCTTAAAAAAAATTGGTATTTTTAAAGAATTTGGTTACGAAATTATTCCACAGAGTGTTTTAAAATTAGGGTTATGTAACAACCTTTTAGTTAGCCCTGTATAATACCTAAACCGTCCTCAGTTAACAAAAGACTGGATATGCAAGTTGAAATTAGTCGTTTTATCTACAGTATTCTAAAAAAATTATCAAAATTGGACTAAAAGTAAAAAAGTTATGAGACCTAAAATTTTAGCAAATATTAACGTGGTGCGATAATTTTGAACAGCAGTTTATAAAGCAAAACAAAAACACTTCCTTAGTTACATAATTTTTTCTTTAAATAATAGCTACCTGCCAACCAATCAAGTATTGTCATTATTTTTGATTTTTAGATTTTCACTTCAGATCAGATTATTATATAAAACATTTCACACATTATATTTTTAATCTTTGCACAGTTATTTACACTTCATTTGTGCTATTTACACTTACTATTTGTGCTATTTACATCTTAGCTGGGTCGGTCAACTTTCGGCTAATGCATTCTGCTACCAGATTAAATATCTCGCAGGCCAGTTTCAGAGATTCTTCTGTATAGAATAATTATTTGAGATTTTTGAGAAATATTTGAGAGTATTAATGAGACAGTTGAATAACTTTCTATCTTTGATAATTCATGATATGACATGTCGAAGGTATATGTATAGTATGTTCAATATCGTGCCGATTTTTAAGTTAGTTACTAGTAAAAGAAGGTGTCACCAATCAGAGTGTAGGCGGTTAGATCATGTGGAATGATGCTCTGATCTATTAGCTAGCCAAGCTATGAAAGCAAAACTAGATATTTCGTAGAACAAAGTAACATCTAAATTTCTGGGGACCTATTATAGAGTACGATGATAAAAATTAAGAGAAAACAATATTTCTTAAATATCAATTCTTAGCCAATCTTAAGTAACAATCAAATAAAAATCCTTCTTAGAAAAAATAATATTTTTTTAATTCGTAATATGAACGTACTTGATTCCCTGAGTTGTTTTACAAATATTATCAGCCTATCATCGGTGGCATTTCAGGAATTGATACTATGATAACTGAAACGCAAATTATGAGGAAATCTGCTCTTAAATGAGCTACATATAATCGCGATATCTCTGACAGATGTGCTGTTTACAAGGAAAAAATATATCCGAAGTTCCGACATATATTGAGAACGTATAATACTTGGAATGAAAAGCATAACGATAAATTGGCATCT